>VCNE01006237.1:0-34380 GCA_009869805.1 Oncopodura yosiiana
AGAAGATTTTTGGAAGAAAGATCTTCTATGGTTACACCGAAAAAAGCACAGAAGAGAAGAAAGATCTTCTAAATTTTATCTTCTAAAGCATCTTCTGTGGCGAAAAAAATGAAGCCAATATCTCATGTTCCAAGTAAACAACATAGCGTCTCTATTGCTATCAATCCTCCTCCTTCTCCTCTTCCAACAACTTCAAAATCTATTACTCCTAATAATAATGCTAATAATAAAAATGGACAAACTCAAGAACCAAATCCTCAAAGATTAGCATTTTTTGATAAAATATTTTTATACTCTGAAGAAAACTTTTTACAAAAATCCTCAGAAAATGAAATTCCTTCACGTCCAAATATTCCAGCAAATTCTAATGTACATTCTCCTTTTAAATCATCAACTGGAGATGTTACTAATTATGGTGACGGAACCAGACAAACATTAGGACCACAAGATCCAATTGAAGGTTAGCATAGATTAATATAATTATAAATGTATTTAACTCTGATTTATTAAATTAAAGGTTGTCCATTAGGATTTGAACCATTACTAAATACAACTCAATTCTTTATTCAACATTGTCGTAAATTACATTGTATCGAGTATCTTTTACAATTTGATTCTAGAGATCGTTATCAAATTCTGAATAAAAATGGAGATAGGATTTATTATGCAATAGGAACCTCAGATTTTTGGCGTTGGGCACTTTCTGGTGCTCGACCGTTTGTTGTTCATATATTGGACTATAAAGGTGACACTGTGTTAATGTTGGAAAGAATGTTAACATGTAATCTTTTATTATATGGTGGTGAATGTGCTGGAAATACTGTTTATATCTATGATGGACAAGGTGTAAATTTAGGTTATATCAAACAGTCATTTTCATTTTGTCGACCAGTTTACAAGATCATATCAGCAAATAATATTCCATTGTATTGTCTTATTGGTCCTATGCTATTAACTTGTTGTCCATTTGCATGTCTATATGTAAATCAACAATGTTGCTCATGTAAATTCAGATTGTTTAAATACTCAACATCTCTTCGCCTTGAGAAAGAGCCTATTGGTGAAATTCAAGAATTTTTAAGAGGAATTTCAGCAGAAAATGCATCAAATGCTGTAGCACTGGATTTTCCTCAAGACATTGAGCCAACTCATAAAGCTTTATTGTTGGGATCTTTGTTTTTAACTCATTTTATGTACTATGAAAAATCAGATGTTGTTCCTGGTAAGTTTTTTAATAATAAAAATTAAAAGTCTATATCTTAGCTTAAGTAAAATTTCTTTGTAGGTACTTGGGCTTGGAGAAAAAGAAAAGTCATTACAAATACTAATTTGGCTCAAACTTTTAGTAATAACAATACGCCTTTGCCATTAGCAGGAGCCGACGATGGTATGAAAAAAATTATATAAATTAATCATTTCTGCTAATTTGATTCTTATAATTTACAGTACCCATGAAATGTTATATCTGTAAATTGTTCTTCTTATTTATGTCTATTATACTCTTTACTGTAATTCTCTTGTATCTTGTTGGAGAATTGCCTGGATTAGATGTTGATTCGCCAGCAACAACAACAACAAAGTCTGTAATAATTACTAGTACATCTACATCAAGTTATACTACAAGTACTACAATGAGCAATAATGTAACAACAACAAATAACGTCACAACTACTATATAAATAAAGAAAATTTATTTATTTATCTTCTAAATTAGTCATATCAGTCATATGTGAGACACTGAAACAAATAGCATTTCTTTCATACTCAATACTTTTTCTCATATTATAAAATTTAAAGCTTAGAACAATCATAAATGTAACACAAATTAAAAATTGAATTAAAACTACAATCCAGAGACCAAAGTGGTTGCTACTCCCATTACATTGATTTTGTGACCCACAGCTTAAACTGCTACTACTACTAATTATACTTGTTGAAGTACTATTAAAGGTTGAGGCAAGAAATTGATCGTCATTTTTTAATGTTCCAACAAGTAAACTAGTATTAACATTTTTATTGATGGTTTCATATCCTCCAACTCTATAATATGACATTGAATTGTTACTATTCATCATATGAATTGGAACAACATGATATACAACAAGAGTTGAACCACAAGGGGAATAAGAATGAAATTTTTCAGAATGATGCATTATATAACACTGACATGGTAAACTAACTTCTATTGAGCCATAATCTTGAGGTGTAATCATTTCATCATTTTTCCCTTCACATTTTATCAACATGCTTGTTACTTTATTAACTGTAATTATAAATTTAGAAGAACCGATTCGTTTAACTATTGGAATAATTGAAGCACTAAATTCAGGAGTTAGCTCTTCACATTTTAATTGACAATATTTCTGTATATTATAAAATGACAGAGTATTATTTAATATAGAAAAAATACATTTATTTGGTAACGGACGATTAGCTCTATCTGGAATATAGCAAATATCTCTATTATTTTTATTATTACATGAAGAGCTAACAGGAATTAAACTAGCTTGGTTCCGATTATAAAAGAAATATTCAGGTAAAAATGATGACGACAATGAATTTTTTAAAGGTATGACTTGACATAAATGAGAACTAGTAGTAGTACTGGTATTAGTAGTATAAAGAAAATGTGGATAATGAAGTTTTAAAAAAGTTAATGGGCTCATAGGAATAGAGTTCATGACAGGTAAAAGTATTTGAACTATAAGAACATTTTGTCCAAAAATACAATCTGCAATAGGCATTTTATATAATTTAGAAACTTGTGAGACTGTCATTGTATATTTTGGATTTGAAGTTAGTAATTTAATTTTTACACTAGCCAACGCTTTTTCTAATCTCCATGATTTAAGAAATGATGTAGGTATCTTTTGATTTTGACATGATAAAACTGCTTCTCTAAATCTTGTAAGTTCTGCATAATAATTAAGTAATTGAATTCCTTGTAAACCAACTAAATTATTAACAATTTTCCCTTGGTCAATATAATTTGTAGAGTAAACTGAGCCAAAAGCAGTCCAAAAATTATCTCTCATTTCATCAAATAAATTTGAAACTTCATAATTATAAGTGTCAATCCCTTCTTCAAAATATGATGGAACAGAACTACATTTTTCTATAATAGTTTTATACTCACTTATACCACTATCACGAGAATTTACTCCACGCCAATTTTGTAAACTTGCAGTACACTCTTCAAATGCTGGATTAGCTGAATTTTGCCAAAATTTTTGATTATCAGATCCCATAGAAGAAGAGGACGATGATGAGCTACTTGATGCAGATGAGACTAGACGTGATTTTGTTGGATGAATATCAGAAAAATTTGATTGAAATTGACGGATAAATGATGTTAGATGAAACATTACAGGGCATGTAAAAAGCCAGTCAGAAGGAGATATTGTTGTTCTATTGTCATTTCTACAAGCCAAATTGGTTAAAACTCCTAAACGATTTCTTATAGATGAGAGTGGATTCCATAATTCACTCTTCAACTTAAATTCAAAGACCATTGGTAAAACATTAGAATAAGGAAGAGCTGACAATTCTTCATTGTAAATTCCATGAATTACTTTTGCTTTCAAAGGTTTTAATTCAGCTAATGCTGATTTTAAAATCACGGCAGAGATTACTATTTTCAAGAGTATTGCTGAAAGAAAATAAAAACAAAGATTTTTATATATTATAGATTATTAATACAAAATAGATATAAATATATATATTTATTATACCTTTCATTTTTGGAGTAGCACAGTTGTTTTATGCCCAAATGTCTCAAATCTCAACAACCAAATGAGTTATTATCAAAACAACAGGAAATAGTTGTCTATGTTAAAACGTCAATGTAGTTATGCTCTTTATTCTTAGAAAAAATGAATTGATATCTTTATATATTTATGAACATGAACATATAAATACAAAAGATGTTTGTATATCAACAAGTTACCGGAAAAGTACAAGATCATTGTACTCTGTGTTACTTTTAGTTCAATACACTATACAGAATAATGATATACCTACGAACTATCTTCAGCTATGTTACATAAATCATTTTCTAGAGATGCCAATGCCGACTCTACAGAATAAATATTTTCATCTTCATCAGAATCATTATGACATAATGAGTTAAGATCTTTGATTTGAATCTGTCCCTTTTCCTTATCATCCTCATCCTCCTCCTCCTCCGAAGAGGAATCAGAATCAATTAAATCTACAAATTGCACTGAAGGTTTTCTCACTGTATTATGATTATTATTTGTTGGATGTTGTTTACTAGCAGTAGATTTCCTAGCAGTACTTGATGATGATGAAGGAGTAGGACGTCGAGATGTTGAGATACCTCTTGTTGTATTATTATTACTACTACTACCACTAACACTACTACTACTAGTTATTCCTTTTTGATAAACACTAAAAACTTTGTCCATCAAACTTGAACCACTTGTAACAGCTACTGGAACTTTACGTTGTTGAAGAGAAATATTTGGGCGATGAACTAAGTTACTAGAGCTAAGTTTTTCTTCTCCTTGTTTAATATGAGTATCTTTTATATGTTCATTAAGTAGAACTTGACTTGTAAAAGCGTCTTTACAATTTATACATTCAAATGAAAAATGTGTTATAGCATGAGTTTCAGCTAAGTCAATAGTTGTAAATTTTTGGCCATCAGTACATAAACTACACTTGTAACCATCATCAAATTTTCCTGTAGTAAACAGAAAGAATAAAAATTATATATAATCTGATTATATTATTATTATTTTATTTACCTAAAGCATTACGAGCTTTCAGTCTTAAATTCACTTGTGACGTTGGAATAAATCTTGGATTAATATTACTACTACCAGCAGTATTGTTTTTTGATAATGCTTGGTTTCTTGCCCTTTTGTAATTATTAATGTTGTTCTTTTTTCTTCTTCCATACTCAGGATCATCATCAGGATTATATGAATCATCACTTGATATAGGAGATTCAGAACTAGAAGATATTTCAAAATCAGGATCTTCTTTTCTTTCTAATGTTTCTTTAATTCTTCTTTTTCGAAATACTCTTGGATCTTGATGTCCTATATGATTATTATATTTTCTGAGACTTTTTCTTGTTGTTGGTCTTGCAGATTCATCATCTTCTTCTTCTTCATCATCATCATCATCATTATTTATACAGTCATCATCATTAACTACATTATCATTATTATCATCATTGTCATCAACATATTCTGACGATAATGAGAAGCCTGGACAAGTAAAAGGTGCACAATCTTCAACAGTAACATTTCCAAAAGCATTAGCTCTTGCCTTCTCTCCTACACTCATTGGAATTTCATCCAAATCTTCAACAACATTGTTTTCATTTGTTACTTCTTTATGTTCTTCGTCATCTTCTTTAGCTGCAGGAGTCACCAACTCACTTTCAACAATACTAATATGTGGTTCAATAACTTCAGGTGGTTCTTCTTTAATATTTGTGACTTCTTGTTGTAAATTGTTTAATTCAGCTGAATCAAGTTGTTCTTTCAAATCAGCATTGATTTCATAACCTAGAACAATAACAGATTAAATAATAATTAGTTGTTGAATGACAGGATTTGCATTAAGATTCATTTTTCTTACTGTAATTTTGTCTGAGCCAGTGCTCTAAAAGTTGTTTCCAAATTGCGTCCGTTCCTAAAAATTTTTCTAAAGTCGTTTTCACTTCTTTGAGCTCTAACTCAAATTCCTTCAGCTTTGGGGAGCAACAACACGTCATTATAAATGTTTAATTTGTACTGAATGTATTTTAAAATGGCAAATATTAAAAAATAATAAATTAAATGTTTTTCAAAACATTATTGAAAATTAATAAATAAATCTTGTTTGTTGTCAATTTTTTAGTTCGCGGGAATTGCAAGTCTCAAATTTTTGTTATTGTGTGGCAAATGCAAAACATTTGACAACTCAGAATTAGCTGCCTGCCGCCGGCTGCCGGTTTGTAAAAAAATAATAATTTTTGTTATTATTTGTTGTCCAACTTTTACCAGTAATTATCATCAAAATGTCAATCTCTTTAGAGGATCTAGAGCGTGACCGTAAGTGTCAACATATTTTATATTTAGTTTTAACATTTGTTCTGATATCTTTTTTTTAATACAGCATTCATGAAACCGTTCACCGCAGATGATTTTGACGTATCTTCTCATGTCACTTCTCTTCTCAATTCTACAACTCCATCATTATCTATTTTGTCAAGTAGTATTGCTCAAATTGATCAACAAATTCATCTAAATGTTACCACAAATCATGGAGATCTTTTGGCACAAACGACTAATATGGAACTTATGGAATCTGTTACTGAAAGTTGTAGTAGTAGAGCAAATGAATGTCTTGATGCCACAGGGAAGATGAAAAGTAAATTGGAAAATTTATATAATCAATGTAATTCTCAAGTTGACTATTTGGACAATTTATATAAAGCTAATGAAGGGATGAGAAGATTGAATGCTGTAATTGAATTAGATAAAAGAGCTGAAAATGAAAAGAATTTAGGTGAAGTAGCTAGTTGTATTGTTCAGATTGAATATTTTTGTAATAAATATCCAAGATTGACATGTCTTCAAACATATATTGATAAAGCTACATCTCTTCGACAAAATATTGAGAAACAAACAGAGAATATGTTACATCATGGTTTAAATGCTTCAGCCTCAGCTCAAGTTACAAGTTCTCTTCAAATATTTATTAATTTGGATGTTCTTGAAACAAAAGTACAGAAAGTATTTAATGATATAGAAAAATTGATTGATCAAAATGTAAAGTTAGCATTAGATGTGAAATTACAAGCACCAACAAGTAATAAAAGTGGAGTAGCAAGTAGTGGTCCAGGACGAGCTGTATTTCCATCTACTTCTACAGCATCGATTAATCAAATTTGGACTAATTTAGAATCACTTATTACAAAAATTAATTTACATACATCAAAAGTCAAATTAATTTGGACAACAATTATGAATGGTAAAGATTCAACATCAAATCTTCCTTTTATAAATTTTCTACAAAAAGATGACAAGATGAGGATAATATCAATGAATGATGATAATAATGGTGGTCAAAATATTATATGGAAAAAGTTTTGGACTAATTTCATTGATATTTTTAATCGACATTTTTCTATTAATATGGAATTTATTAAACATGCATTTGAAAATGAATATCCACGTTTACTTAAAATATTTTGTGGAATGGCTAAAAAAATTGAAGATGGATTTACTACTGATGATAATGATTTACTAAATATTTCTCAAAGACTTCGTGATGTACTTTCCAATTATGAAAAAGCTTATTTATCAAAATCTCTTGCAAGACTTTTTGAATCTGTAAATCATACATTTTCATCACTTCCTCCAAGTTCAAAGGATATTGATAAAATTTTAAAATTAATGAAGAATGAATTACAAGTTGAAGATGTTATATTAAAAAAATTGATTAATAGAAATATTGGAAAGACTATTAATTTAGTTTGCGTCAAAAGTGAACAAATGATACGTAATGATGGAGATGCGACACAAGTCATTGGATCAGCTACTGAATCACAACAATCTAATGCTAAATTAGTTAATTCATTAGATTATTTTCGTTCAGAATTAAAAGAAATGTCAATTAATGATTATGAAGGAGTTGAAGTATTAATGAGAAATAGTATCAATCCATTAATTCAAGCAATTGCAGATGCACTAGAAGCTATAATAGCTACAGTTCAGAATGAAAATTTCAAGAGAACAAATAAAGCAACAGAATATTCTTTATATATGGGTGAACTTCAAAGTTTTATTGCTCGTGTAGTAAAAGACTATCTTTCATTATATAAATCTGTTGACCTTATTCAAAAATGTGGAATAACTTTAGCCACAAGAACAATAGAGCTTTTTACAAGACATACATCATTGTTACCTTCTATGAATATGGAATCAGTTCGTAATCAAATAATTTGTGATTTGAATCACTTGGAAATTGCACTAAGTCCTTTATCACCAATGTTGTCAGAACTTGGAAAATCTTACAAAATGTTAAAAGGCTATAAAACTTTAATTGGATATGGAAGTAATATGGAAGAAATTGCAGAGTCCAATTTAGTTGGAAGTGTTGTTAACTATAGTTTAGCTTTACATTTGCTCTTTATTTATGCACCAAAGGATCTTCAGTCACCTCATACTGTAAGTTCTTCTATTTGATAAAAAAGAACATTATTATGGAATTTTTATATCTTTTTAATAGGTGAATGGTTGGTCAATAACAAGATATAGCAAATGGTTAGACGGTCATTCTGAATCAGAAAAACTTAATTTAATTAAAGTTTGTTTAGAAACATATGTTCGTAATGTAAGATCAACTGGAAGAACTGAATTTGCTAAAGTATATCCACATATGCTTTCTATCTTACAAAAAGGAATGTCAAACACTATTATATAAATTAATATTTAATAAATTATATTTTTATTCAAATTAAGAAAGAAATTCTTACATGGTAGTAGTAGCATTAGCAATTTCTTTACGACGAATAGCAGCTAAATAATTTTTTAATTGAGTTTTGTTTGTTAATGCTATATTCATTTTTAACAAACCTACATATATTTTTGTTGGTGTATTTACACCATTATTATACAATTTATCAACAAGTTTCTTAACTTCTGGTGATAAACCTCGTCGACTGTGATTCTGTATTATTGACTTTGGTATTCTTTTCCTCTGAGACTCTGTTCCTTCAGCTACAACTAAGAATGAAAAATCAAAATTGTATATAATAGTTATTTGTAGCATCACATTTGCAAAAAAGTGTAAAAATAGCAACATACTTGTCTCGTCTTTTAGCAAGTCGAGGTCGACCTTATTTTCTGAGTCTTCTTCTTCTTCTTCCAGAATACAATTTGGCACCATAAAATTAGCTGCTGCGTCGTCATCATCATCTTCCTGTTGTTGTCTACATTGATCCTCCAACTCATCATCACTGATACAATAACCTGAACATAAAAAGTTCTAATATTAGTGATATATGGAAACTATTGAAAACATTGAACTGTATATTTAATAATCAATTAACATACCAAAATTATCTTTAGCCCATTTTTCCAACTTTCTTCTTCTATGTTGTTCTATAAGAAATCTTTGTTTCCAGATTTCAACTTCTGATTCTAAACAATCTAGTCGCTGGAGATAACTCATGATTTTCTTACTGAATTGGTAGAAAGTGACAAACTAACTGAAAACTGAATCTTATGTTTTTCCTTTTATGAAACAAAGGAACAAAGACATTTTTCATGATTCAATTCTTTCACAAGTGATTATTCAATAGATGGCATAATAATAAGAGAACAAAAGATTTTGGTAATTATCTAAAACCTTATAAAAAGAATGAGAATTTTTATTAAACTATTACAAACACTTTTACTACACATGTACTTGCTCTACATTATATTCATTTTTATCAGAAGTCACATTATCACATTTATCTGAATTTTCTTGCTCTTCAACCTGATGCTGCTGCTGTTGAATCTGTTGTTGTTGCTGTTCTTGTCCATCACCATCTTCTAATGTAATCTGATGTTTTCGCAAGTGACAATGAAGCCCTCGTGTTGAGTAACCAGAACAGCTTATGATTTTTCCACCAGGGCATAATTTACATTTAGCTGATTGACCATTTACTTCTCGGAGATAATACTGCCAAACTTTTGATAATGGACGATTCTTCAAACTTTTTGAAAATTCGACATATACCTGAATGTTATAAGTTATTAATATTTCAATTTATTTATTTTAATTATAAAATAACAAAATTACTTACTCCAGAGCCAGCAGAAGTTGAAGCAAGACTAGATTTCCTAGTGGTTTTAGTTGACATTTTCTGAAAACAAAAAAAATACAATTTTTATTAAAGTAGTTCAAACTTAAAAAAATCTATGAAAACAATACCTGCTTCTGACCCTTGAGTTTTGGCTTTTTTATTTTTCCAATACCTTAATAATAATCACAACGTTAATTCAAGAACAAAAAGGATAGATTTTCTTAGCTTACTGGATTTTATAATACTTAACTTACCATTATCATTTTCTGATGTTATATATTCAGACTCTTCCATGTTGTCTACACTTGCTTCAAGTCCTTCAAGATCATCAATATTAAATTCAGCCGCAGTTGTCTCAGGATATTCTAAAATGTGAAATGAATAAATTACAACATAAGATAAAAATATCATTTATTTAAAGCCAATTTTGTACGATACCCATATCTTCTAAACCAAAACTATCGTCATCATCTTGTGGTTCACTTTTGACAACAATTTGGGTAGCAGAAGTAGAAGAACTGGAAGATGGTCGTCGTTTCTTCTTTTTTTTAGATTTGGAGGACGAAAGAGAAGCCTGAAGTTTTTCTTCAAGATTAAAACCTTTATACATAAAAGATCATCAATAATATCAATATTAATATGAAGTATATAAACAGTCGTATTGACTTACTAAAATTGTGTAAAAGAAAATCTGCAACCAAATCTTTCCAATTTTGATCATCAGCTAACTTTGTAAATATTAGTTCCATTTGCTTTTCCAGAATATTTAGTCTATCACCAAATCCAACAGCTTTGCTAGTACTCATATTGTTTTCTTTTTTTGGTAAAATTTGACAGATGACAATGGACAACAGATTTGAACAGATGATGTTTGTTTACAAACAACAAGGCAAGAATTCATATTTTTATTTGATTTCGCGCTATATATCTTAAGACGCTATGAATTTTGTTTATGAAAAAATAATAATTGATCGTTCTTCATTGTTTTAGTAATTTTTAATAAAGCCAACAACTTTTTTTACAAAAGACACAAAAGTTTCTATACATTTTTCGGTCTTGGAACATGGACTTGATTATAAATTGTATAACACATATTTTGTCTTGGATTAATAATGAGGTACATAAAATTATTGTATTGAGCACGATGAAATAAAAAGTCATCTTTTAAGTAAACTGTACTATCTGCTCGTAATATTTTGACAACTGCTGTACAAATTGTATTTTCTTTATATCCTGATGGTCGATAAATGTCAACCAAATCTTTATATAAACTCTCTGTTACTTCTAAATAAGATGAAATATTTTCTTCTGGTTTTGCTTCAAAGCCACCAATTACTAAATGAAATAATAGACGATAAAGAAATTCTTCCTTTTCTTCTTTTGTAAATAATTTTCTTAATGTATCATCTGTTCTTGATAGGATCAAAAGCTGAATTATAAATATACAAACATTTTTTTAATAATTTCTAAGTAATTTTATTATATATCATATCCAACATATGTGCACCTTTTGTAATTTGTTCTTGACCTCAATGTCAATTTGCTCATTTGCAGCTCCCATTGGTGTAAAAGTTTCTTGTGGACATTTGACAATTTCACCAGATGACTTTTTAACAACAGTATCATTTTCTGATAATTTATCAAACATCCTTACGTCTGTTAGTGTACATGGAACTGCAATTGATTTAATTTTATCTCCAGCCATGTCTGCAACCAAAATATTAACTTTTAATTAAAATAATTATCAACATCTTAAAAAATGCAAAGATTTTACTAATTGGAATATATTCGCCATCAAGATTTGCATACTATTAATGAGAAAAATAGTTAAATTTCAAATTCAATATAAACTTATCATGATGATTTATCATACCTCCAATGTTGTGTAAACAGTACGATTAAGAAAAAAGTTCTGCAAAAGAAAAAATTCATTATCTTCTTCATATTTACTAAATTCACTTCTTTTTTTACCCGAGCAAAATCAAGAGCCATATCTTTCTTCATCGGCTTATCATATTGAAAAAAATTGGGATTGTTGTATTGAAAGGAATATGCTTGAATTCTTAAGCCACCTAATCCACCAACTAGTTTCCTGAAATGAAAATATATAAAAATAAAGACACCTAATTTAATATTGGGTTTTATACAACTTACCATTTCTTAAGCAAATCTCTTGTAGCTTTATTTTCTAATGTTGAAAATTTCTTTTCAGATGCATACCTAAATGTAAATTTTAGTTCAACTGGCTCTTGAGAAATTCCAGGAATATAGGCCATGATTTCACAAGTGACTGAATGCATTTTTCTATGAACTAACCTTTTATATACACAACTAGAAAAAAATTGATTGCTGATATTGATTGACATTTTGTTTGTCCTCAAGATATATTTAAATACAGAAGAGCATACAATGCAACAATTTTTATATGGCGTTTTTTTACTACAAACATTCCTATAAGTAAATCGACTACCAGATAAAATCTCAACTTTTTTAGATAGATGATTTTACTGTGTCAGTGAATTGTATTTAAATGTCATTAAATTTTATTTCTTTTGAAGAATTAAAATTCTTCCTGATTCCATGTTGTCCAAATGTCCATGAATCATGAAATCATGTAAAGTAATGAACAAAGTAAATTATAGATATAGACGCTAACTAAATTGTGATGCATTGCAGACGCGCGCGAACAAATTGACATTTCTGATTCCAGAAATTCCAGCAGCCGGCTTGTTTTTTTTTTCATCTTGAAATTTTTCAATTTTTTGGAATTTTTAAGATGCCTCCAACAGCTTTGATGGTACAAAAAACAACTAAAACTGAATTCTCATTTAATTAACTAATTGATGTTTTTTGTAGGTTGCTGAAAAACCTTCAGTAGCTGAACTAATTGCTCAAAAACTGAATACCGGTGGTCTTCGTTCTAGGAAAGGTAAAAAAATGCATAAAAATCTAATCAAAATATAACTACATTATACATTGTTTTAAAAGCTCTAAATGGAATTCCTGTTTGGGAATGGGATGGAAGGTACTGTTTAAAATGTCAATAAATGATTCTAGAATGCAACAACGAAGCTAGTTACTATTATCTTATTGTTTTTAGATTCCGAGGTCAACCAGTTCAATTTAGAATGACAGCTGTAACAGGACACATATTTGGAATGGATTTTCCATCAAAATTCAACTCATGGGATCGTGTAGATCCAGCTGATTTATTTGAATGTCCAACAATTAAAAATGAAGCAAATGAAAAGCAAAGAGTTCCAACAATGTTGAAAGCAGAAGCAAGAAATGCTCAATATTTAATTCTGTGGTTAGATTGTGACAAAGAAGGAGAAAATATTTGTTATGAAGTTATTGATATCTTGAATGATACTATGAGACTCGTTCCAGGTCAAACATTATATCGTGCCAAGTTTTCTGCATTAACTGCACCTGATTTAAAGAAAGCTATGGATAATTTAATTGTTCCAAATGAAAATGAGTCTTTGAGTGTTGATGCACGACAAGAATTAGATTTAAGAATTGGATGTTGTTTTACACGCTATCAAACCAAGACATTCCATGTAATTTTTTGATTGATTTTCATTGAAATTATATAGTGCACAATACTAATCTTTTTTTTCCTTGTTATAGGGAAAATATGGAAGCTTAGATTCTTCACTAGTTTCTTATGGTCCATGTCAGACGCCTACTTTAGGTTTTTGTGTTCAAAGACATGACATGATTCAGCAGTTTAAACCAGAAAAATTTTGGAGTATCAATGTAAGTATTGAGTTTTGAAAATGAATAACTAAAAAAATTACTTTTGATAACAGGTGACTGTTAGCCTTGGTGAAAAAGAAGTTAGTTTAGAATGGAAAAGAAAACGCCTATTTGATAAGGAAGTAGCTGAATATTTATTGAAAAGTATTAAAGAGAATAAAACTGCACTTGTTGTTGATGTTAAAAAGAAAGAATGCTCCAAGAAACGGCCTTTGGGTTTAAATACAGTTGATATGCTACGATTGGTGAGTTTATTATAATCGATAATAGAAGTTTATGTAGTATTTCTTATTTCTTATTTAATTAGGCTTCAAGCCGTCTTGGTATGTCACCTCATCATACAATGCAAATTGCTGAGCGGCTTTATACTCAGGGTTATATCAGTTATCCTAGAACTGAAACTACTCATTATCCATCAGCTTTTGATTACAAGTAATAATATATACTTTATACCAATAATAGCATTATGCAAAAAAATTAACAAATACTATTATTTAATTAATTAGGGCTGTAGTGTCAAAATTTGGAAATCATGCAGAATGGTCTGACCTTGTTCAGTGGCCAGCAATAGTACACCCATTAAAGGGTCATGATGCGGGTGATGTAAGTGTATTTAATATCTAATACACAATCACTAATATAATAAAAGATTAACTTCATTACTTTATTTTCAGCACTCGCCCATTACACCTCTTGTTGCAACAGGACAAAGTACTTTTCATGATTTAGATAGTAGTAAACTCTATCGTTTTGTTGTTCAACATTTTATTGCTACTGTAACTGAAGATTGTACATATTTGGAAACAACAATTGACTTTCGAATTGGAGCTGAGTCATTCTCATTTCAAGGAAAAGAAATGATAAATCAAGGATTTATTCGTATATATCCTTACTCATCGATTACGACGACCGATGAAATACCAAAAGTCAATCCAAATACTCATCATACAATTACAGAGAAAAAATTGTATGAATCAGAAACTAAACCACCAGATTATTTAACAGAATCAGAATTAATTTCTCTCATGGAAAAACATGGAATAGGAACTGATGCAAGTATACCAGTTCATATTAATAACATTTGTCAAAGAAATTATGTGACTTTAGCTACAGGAAGAAAGTTGATACCAACTGACTTGGGAATTATTCTTGTACATGGATATTTGAAGGTATAATTACTATGATTCTATTCAGAATTTCTTCATCTAATCTAATATAATTTCACTAATAATAATTAACACAGATTGATCCAGAATTAGTAATGCCAACTATGCGTTCTGAAATTGAAAAGCAATTAGATTTGATTGCTAAAGGAAATACAAGTCTTCGACCCGTTGTTGATCATACATTAGATATATTCAAAGCAAAGTTTTTATACTTTGTTGCAAATATTGATTGTATGGATGAATTATTTGAAGTATCTTTTTCTAAACATGCTGAAAGTGGAAAACCTTTTTCTCGTTGTGGAAAATGTCGAAGATATATGAAGCTTGTAACAGGAAATGTTAACAGACTTTTTTGTACAAATTGCAGGTTGGTTGGTGATTTAAGTTGTTTATTTATAGAGACTTTACTAATTTTTTAACTGTATATTTTTTTAGTGATACTTATAATGTTCCACAAGGAGGTATACTTAGAGCATTCAATGATATTCGTTGTCCCTTGGATGATTTTGGTATAATAAGAATTGAATTTATTGTAAAAAATATTTTGAAACATTAATTTATCTTTATTATATCTAACAGAGTTAATTGAATGGAATGGTGGAAGTAAAGCAAAGAGTTATACTTTTTGTCCATATTGTTTAACAAATCCACCATTTCCAAATATGAAAAAAGGCAATGGATGTAATAATTGTTCTCATCCAACTTGTATTTATGGCTTCAATAGCAAAGCTATTTCTGGTTGTTCTGAATGCAACGATGGACTCCTTGTGTTAGATCCAGCTAGTGGTCCAAAATGGAAAATTTCTTGCAATAAGTAAGTTTTCTATTTTAAACAAATAAGAATAATTTATTAAAATAACATTTATAATCAAAATCTATTATTTTCAGATGCGATATTTATCTTGCTGTACTTGAAGGCTCAAGACGTGTAACTGTATTAGATGAAGAACGTTGTGAATCTTGTGAGTCACAACTAATTTTAGCTGATTTGCCTAAAAAAACTGAAGAAGGAGAAAAGAAAGGATGTATATATTGCTCAGAAGAATTTGAGCCATATGTTGAAAAAAGAGTAGTAGAGAATCAAAGAGGAGGTGGTCGTGGACGTGGAAGAGGTCTTATATCTATTCTTTTGATATTTTAGTAAATGCAATAAATTATTTATTAATTTTAATAATCATAGGTCGAGGTCGTGGACGTGGTGGTAGAGGAAGAGGACGTGGTAGAAGTAGTCGAGGAGGTGGAAGTCGTGGTCGTGGAAAATAATAATAATTTAAAGGATTAAAAATATTTTGGTACATTAATACTTTATTTACTTTACTCTGTTACTAAAAAATATTCCTTCATCTCATATCTTTTTGTTGTTGTATGTCTAAACACAAAAATAAATGATTGGTTACATTTTTTGAGAAATGAAGTGAACGATAATAGTGGCATGTTCCCATAGGATAGAGCATACTTTCTCCTCGATGAATGGTTGTTGCCATGCATTTGCAATTTTTTGGGCACTTGATCGAGAAAGTTTATTGATCAAACTCAACTCAACTTTCAACAAATACGCTATATATGCTATATAGGAAAACTTGACAAATACTTAAAAGTTTTGCAATTTCTTACACAAAACTCTCTTATAGTGCAAATATTAAAAGTAAAAACATAATTTTGATAACTTTTGGCATTGACAATCGAAAAATTACATCAAAATGCCACCAGGAGGAGGAGGTAAAGATACTGGGGCTCCTTATGAACCTGGAGTGGATGTTAGACTTGACTTTATCTTTGACTATGTTACTCGCTCACTCAAAGTTAAAATGGATAAATGGATTAAAATGTTGACAACAGAAGAGTATAGAGCAATACTCAATGAATTTTTTGATCAACCTGATTCTTCTGTAAGTTTTATTTGACATATTATGTAATGAATTCTATTTTCTATATGTACTTTCTATCTTCATCTTCTCTCTCTCTTCTCTATGCAGATGCTAATCATGAATGTAAATACAAGTGGACAACTTTCTGTGATTGATTCTTATCCTACATCTGGAAGAGTAAAATCTTGTTACTTTATTAAAAAGGACCCATGTGTTTTAGCTAAAGAGGATACTGCATTCAAGGACTTGTTAATTTATGGTGACTTATCTCATCAACCTTTAGAAAATCTTGTGACATTTATTGAAGATGTAAGTTTTTAAAATAATATTTCAACTTATATATCTATAATAATAATCTTCCTCTGTCTAGATCATTAAGCCATTAGTTACTGCTGAAGTAAATCAAGACAGATGGCCAGAAACTGTTGTAGCTGATGTCAAACAACATACTCAAGAAATCTGTGGAGTTTTATATAGTGTTCAAGGACAACTTAAAGGAAAAACTTTACTTCCAATGCCTCTCAATTTGGATACTATTGAACAAAATGAAAAGAAAATTCAAGAAGGGTAAATTAACATAAAATAATAATAATTGTAATATTACGATAAACTTCTTTTTTTAATAGTGGACCAAGTGAAGTTGATCTTCAATTAAAAACTAGTATGGAAACTTTAGTAATAAAATGGAGTCAACAAATTAATGATGTATTAAAACAAGATTCATCAAAAGCTTTACATGGTGGTAATAATCCAACACCAATGGCTGAGTTATCATTTTGGGAAGAAAGAGTACAAGATTTACAATGTATTTATGATCAATTGAATGATAACAAAGTTCGTAAGATTGCTAATATTTTAGAACAAACACAATCAACATATTGGCCAAGTTTTAAATCAATGTTTCGTAATGTTGTTGCTGCATTGGCTGAATCACAAGATATATTAGTTCATTTAAAACCATTAAAAAAACATTTGGAATTAGTTCAAAATTCAAATTTTGATGAACTCAACTATTTTCTTAGACCAATGATGCATTGTATTTGTCTTATTTGGGGACATTCTAAATATTATTGTTCTCCAGCAAGAATTATTGTTCTTTTACAAGAGATTTGTAATTTATTAATTGAAATGGCTAGACAATATGTTGGAGCAAGTTCATTATTTCAAATGGAACCAGAAGAAGGATTAGTTAAAACAAATGCAGTTGTTGAAGTTTTACAATATTTTCGTGATTTATATGATGCTCATAAAAAAGAATTACCAGTTTATTTTGATTCTGAAGATGAAGCCAAAAATTGGGATTTTTTACCACATCTTGTTTTTAAACGTTATGATAAATTTCTTGGAAGAATGAAAAGATTAAGAGAATTTTTTGATACTTCAGTTGAATTTTATAAATTGGAAAGAGTAGAAATTGGTGGAGATAAAGGAAGATCATTAAGTTCAAAAATTTTAACATTATATGAAGAATTTGTTGAATTTTATCAAAAATTTTCTGGAATTTCATATGATTGTTCTGATCCTGAAGAACCTGGATTTGACACTGATGATAATTTATTTATTGAAAAAGTAGCTGATATTGATCAAAGACTTGCAGCTATAATTAGTCAAGCATTTGATGATTGCCACACACCAGAATCATGTTATAAATTAATTATGATTCTTGGAAGTTTATTAGAACGTCCTGTAATTCGTAGTGATATTGAACCAAAATATCCAAATTATGTTTCAATGATTTCTCGTGATCTTGAAATGATAAAAGATCAATTTGATGAACAAATTATAGCTTTTACTGAACCAGCAGATCGTTTTCATGTACAAAAAATTATGCCACCATATTCTAGTTCTGTACATTGGGCAAAAGAAATGAAAGCAAGAATTGAAGGACATTTGGAGCAATTTAATTCATTAGCACTTCCAATTGAAGATGATGAAAATACATTACATATGAAAGAAAAATTTGATCAACTTGGAACACTTTTAACTGATTTTCAACAAGCAACATTTGATTCATGGAGAGTTAAAATGAATGCTGAAGCTAGTTCTTATCTTCAAGAATTTTTATTTAGTCGTCCAGATAGAACAACTCTTGTAGTTAATTTCAAACATGAATTAACATCAGCATTAAAAGAAGTCAAATATATGATGATGGCTGAATTTACTGAAATTCCATCTGGTGCAACAAGTTTATGGGAAAGAAGAGATGAATTTCGTAAAAATTTATTATTTTTAGATATGGTTGCACGCTCATATAATAAAATTCTAAATATATCCAATGCTGTTGAAACTAATTTAATGGAAATTAAATTAAAATCAATTGATTCAATAATTGATAAAGGTGTAAAGAAACTTAGATGGTCAGATTCAAGTATTTGGGATTATATTGAAACACTTAAAAGTCCAATTGAAGATTTAGAAACACGTCTTCAAAAAAGTCAAGATAATGTTAAAGAAATACGTAAATTAGTATTATCATGGCTTGGTCATCCATTATTTGAACGTGTTGGAGGACATCGTGATCATTTATTAGGAATGGATGATTTTGCAAATACTAAAAAGAAAAAACAATATAAAGAAATTGAAGAAACATCTGGTAAAATTAAAGAATTAGTTGCACAAAATAAGGAATTAATGATGGAACCTACAGCACAACAACAAGTTTGGAATGATTATTTATGTTATATTGATGATATTGTTGTTGAAGGACTAGTTAAAACTGTAGCAGTTAGTTTTGGATATTTAGTTGATCATACAGATCCAAATTTAACACCATCACCATTATTTGAAGTTCGTATGGAACTTGTTGATAATGAATTACTTTTTGATCCAGCATTAGATTTTGGACAACCAAATTCATTTTTAAATTTAATTGAAGATATTCTTACTGATATTACACATCAAGCAACACTAATGGATCGTGTCAAACTTTCTGGTGAACCAGATTATTTAGTTGATATTGATGCTAATGATGATTTAAGTGATATGCGTGGTGATATTGAAGAAAGAGTTACAAGTGTAATGAATCAATCATATGAATATACATTAAAATTTGAACAATATACATATCTTTGGGAGGATGATCGTCAAGAATATTTAAATCAATTTTTAAAATATGGTCATCAATTATCACAAGAAGAATTAGAAGCAAAAGCTGGAGGAGAAGAATTACCAACTGTACCACCAACATTAGAACAATTTAGAGAAGTTATTGACAAGTTTGAAAATATTTATTTGGAAGTTGAAAAGTTTCAACAAGAAATTATATTAGATAAATGGTTTCGTCTGGATATGAGACCATTTCGACAATCATTACTTAATACTGTCAAACGTTGGAGTTTAATGTTTAAACAATATTTAATTGATAGTGTTATTGGTGGATTAAGTGATCTTGATGATTTTATTGTTGAATCTGAAAAAGGACTTACACAAATGTTACGTGAAGGTGATTTGAAAACATTAATTTCTGTTATGGGATGGCTTCATAAAGTTAAAGAGAGACAAGTACAAACAGATAATATGTTTGAACCAATCAAACAATATATTGAATTATTGAAAATGTATGATTATGAATTACCTGAAGCAGTATTTGTACAATTAGAAGAGTTACCACAAAAATGGAATAATTTGAAAAAACTAGCTATTCAAGTTAAACATAAAGTTGCTCCATTACAAGCTCAAGAAGTTAATTCAATTCGTAAAAGAATTTCTGATTTTGATAACAAACAACATCAATATCGTGAAAGATTTAAAAAATACTCATTCTTTTATAAACCTGCACAATTTCCATATAAAAAAATTGATGAAACTCATTTGGAAATTAAAAGATTAGAAGATGAATATGATGATATATGTCAAGCTGCTGCATTATTTGAAGTACATGTTCCAGATCCAAAAGCATTAAAACAATGTAGAAAAGAACTTCGTTATGCTAAAAATTTGTGGGATTATACTGTCATTGTTGAAAGTTCTATTGATGATTGGAAAACTACACCTTGGCAAAATATTAATGTTGAAAATATGGATTTGGAATGTAAAAGAATGGCTAAAGAAATTAAAGCATTGGATAAGGATGTCAAAGCTTGGGAAATTTTTACAAGTTTGGAAGCTATTATTAGAAATATGATTTCATCTTTGAAATCTGTTGCTGAATTACAAAATCAAAGTATCAGAGAAAGACATTGGGAAGAACTTATGGCTGCAACAAAGGTTTGCCTGCTAATAATAATAATTATTATTTTCTAAATAAGAGTCTTATTCATTATATAATCTAACGTCTAACTATATAAATTGCATACTATAACTTAATTTAATTAAATTCATGCTGCTTTACGCCAGATTTGGCCAAGGCTAATTAAAAAGTTGATTGTAAGTTTTATAATGTAGTAGAGGAGTTTTCTTAGAGTGATGATTATAATTGATTGATGAAGTAGTTTGAGTAGAGTTTTTTTAGGTAGTAATGTTAATGAGTGTTAATTGATCATCTTGTTCTTCCTACTCAAATTATCTAGGTCAAATTCGTCATGGATGAAAAAACTACCTTGGCTGATCTTTTAGGATTAAATCTTCATAATTATGAAGAAGAAGTTAAAAACATTGTTGACAAAGCTGTAAAGGAATCATCAATGGAGAAAACATTAAGAGAATTGGATGCAACATGGTCAACCCAAGAATATGAATTTGAAATTCATCCAAGAACTAAAACTCAACTTATTAAAGCATCAGAAGAACTTATTGAAATTCTTGAAGATAATCAAGTGCAACTTCAAAATATTGCACAATCTAAATATATTGCATTCTTTCATGAAGAAGTTGAGTATTGGCAAAATCGTTTATTTATGACTGATCAAGGTAAAAAATTTTCACTTGTAAATCTCATATTTTTATTTATCCTCAAAAATTCTAATCTCTTGTTCTCTTTTATTCTCAAAACTCTAGTATTATCTACTTTAGGTGAAGTTCAAAGAACATGGTCACATTTAGAATCAATTTTCATTGCCACAGAAGATATTAGAAAAAATTTACCAGAAGATTCAAAACGTTTTGATAAAATTGATAAAGATTTTAAAGAAGCATTAAAAGAATTGAGTACTACAAAAAATGTTGTTGAATCAACAAATCAACCAGGAATTTTACCAGAATTGGAAAGACTTCAAAAAGAATTGGCAATTTGTGAAAAAGCATTAGCTGATTATTTGGAAACAAAAAGATTAGCATTTCCAAGATTTTATTTTGTTTCACCTGTTGATTTACTTGATATTTTATCAAATGGAAATGAACCTGAATTGGTTGCAAGACATTTGGCTAAATTGTTTGATTCTATGGCTAAATTAGAATTTGTTAAAGAAAAAGGAGAAGAGGATAAACCATCAAAAATTGCTTTTAAAATGCAAGCTAAAGATGGAGAAGTTGTTGATTTTAGTGAAAATTGTAATTGTGTTGGAGCTGTAGAAGCATGGTTAGGTTTACTTGAACAAACAATGAAGAAAACTGTACAATATCAATTTCAAACTGCTGTCAATTGTTATGAAGGTAATTGAATTTTAGTTGGTTTTCTAATCAATAATTAATTTTAATTTTTTTCTTGTTTGCATAGATAAACCTCGTGAACAATGGGCAATGGAATTTCCAGCTCAGACAGCACTTTGTGGTACACAAATTTGGTGGACTGCAGAAGTAAATTTAGCTCTAAGTAAATTAGAAGAAGGATATGAAAATGCACTTAAAGATTATTATCGTAAACAAGTAAATCAATTAAATACTTTGATTGGATTATTACTGGGTTCTTTGACAGTACAAGAAAGACAAAAAGTTATGACAATTTGTACAATTGATGTACATTCAAGAGATGTTGTTGGTAAATTAATTCAAATGAGAGTTGAAACAGCACAAGCATTTCAATGGCAATGCCAATTAAGACATCGTTGGGATGATAATGAAAATGACTGCTTTGCTAATATTTGTGATGCTCAATTTCGTTATTGGTATGAGTATTTAGGAAACACACCTCGTCTAGTTATTACACCTCTAACTGATAGATGCTACATTACATTAACTCAAAGTCTTCATTTAATTATGGGTGGTGCTCCAGCAGGTTTGTATAGAGACTTTGAAGAATATAATAATTTTTGATTTGTGTTTCGTTAAACTCTATATTTTTACTATTTTTTTATTTTCAGGACCTGCTGGAACTGGAAAAACAGAAACTACTAAGGATTTAGGAAGAGCTCTCGGAATGATGGTCTATGTATTTAATTGTTCTGAACAAATGGATTACAGATCAATTGGTAATATTTATAAAGGATTGGCTCAAACAGGTAAAATTCTACTTCTTTTTTGTAAATGACAACAACCGCATTAATCTGTTAAAAAATAGGTGCCTGGGGATGCTTTGATGAGTTTAATCGTATTGCTATTGAAGTATTGTCCGTCGTAGCAGTTCAAGTCAAATCTATTCAAGATGCTATTCGTAATAAGAAATCTCGTTTTAGTTTTATGGGAGAAGATATTACAATTGTACCAACTGTTGGTTTATTTATCACAATGAATCCTGGATATGCTGGTAAAGAAGATTTTTTTATATAAAATTAAAAGTTTTATGGATTGCTATATTTTTATCTCTATTTATTTCTTCAAAGGACGTACTGAACTTCCTGAAAATTTAAAAGCATTGTTTCGACCTTGTGCTATGGTTGTACCAGATTTTGAATTAATTTGTGAAATTATGTTGGTAGCTGAAGGATTTCAAGATGCAAGACTTCTTGCTAGAAAATTTATTACATTATATACATTATGTAGAGAATTATTATCTAAACAAGGTAATTAATTAATTTTAATACCATAATATATTACTTACGACTAACTATTGCTTTTGTTGTAGATCATTATGATTGGGGATTGAGAGCTATCAAATCTGTTTTGGTTGTTGCTGGTGCTCTCAAAAGAAATGATCCTGATCGACCAGAAGACCAAGTATTAATGAGAGCTTTGAGAGATTTTAATGTACCAAAAATTGTAGCTGATGATATTCCAGTTTTTATGGGTTTGATTGGTGATTTATTCCCTGCATTAGATGTTCCACGTAAACGTGATTTAGAATTTGAAAAGAATGTTAAAATTGCTACATTACAAGCTAAATTACAACCAGAAGATAATTTTGTTTTGAAAGTTGTACAACTTCAAGAATTAATTGATGTTAGACATTCAGTATTTATTGTTGGTAATGCTGGAACAGGAAAGACACAAGTTTGGAAAACATTATTTCGTACTCATCAAAATCTAAAAAGAAAACCAGTATATAATGACTTGAATCCCAAAGCTGTTACTAATGATGAATTATTTGGAATTATTAATCCATCAACAAGAGAATGGAAAGATGGTATTTTATCTGTATTAATGAGAGATCAAGCTAATTTAACTGGTGATATAAGTCCAAAATGGATTATCCTTGATGGCGAGTAAGTTTCTTCTTTTATATTTTTAATAGAGTATATAATAAGAAATGAATGGTGCAACATAAATCATATTTCTTTATTTCTCCACTTGTAGCATTGATCCTATGTGGATTGAATCATTGAATACTGTCATGGATGATAATAAAGTTTTAACATTGGCTAGTAATGAACGTATTGCATTAACAAAGATGATGAGACTTATTTTTGAGATTTATACTCTGAGAACAGCTACACCAGCAACTGTCTCAAGAGCTGGAATTTTATATATCAATCCACAAGATTTAGGATGGAATCCATATGTAGCAAGTTGGATTGATAAACGTGAAAACTCATCTGAAAAAGCAAATTTAACAATTCTTTTTGATAAATATATCCCAACATTAGTTGAAATATTTAAAGGAAGATTTAAAAGAATTACTCCAATTCCAGAAATTGCTCATATTGAATTATTATGTAATTTATTAAATTGTCTACTAACACCAGAAAATGTACCGGCAGATTGTCCCAAAGAATGGTATGAAACATATTTTGTTTTTGCTTGTGTTTGGGCATTTGGTTCAGCAACATTTCAAGATCAATTAATTGACCATCGTGTTGACTTTTCTAAATGGTGGCAAAAAGAATTCAAGTATATTAAATTTCCAACTGGTGGAACTGTCTTTGATTTTTATATTGATCAAGAAACTAAACAATTTCTTCATTGGTCTGACATTGTTCCAAGATTTGAATTAGACCCAGATCTTCCATTACAAGCAGCATTAGTACCTACTGCTGAAACAACAAGAATACGTTATTTTATGGATACTTTAATGGATAAAGGACATCCTATTATGTTGGTTGGCTCTGCAGGGTCTGGAAAAACTGTATTAATTGGTGATAAATTATCAGCATTACCAGAGTCATATACGGTAGCAAATGTACCATTTAATTATTATACAACATCTGAAATGCTTCAACGTGTTTTGGAGAAACCATTAGAGAAAAAAGCTGGAAGAAATTATGGACCACCTGGAAATAAAAAATTAATTTACTTTATTGATGATTTAAATATGCCAATGGTTGATGAGTATGGAACTGTTCAACCACATACATTAATTAGACAACATATGGATTATGGTCATTGGTATGATAGAATAAAATTATCTTTAAAAGATATTAAAAATTGTCAGTACGTAGCATGCATGAATCCTACGTCAGGAAGTTTTACAATTAATCCACGTCTTCAACGTCACTTTGCTGTATTCTCTGTT
The DNA here is from genome assembly GCA_009869805.1 of Oncopodura yosiiana. Taxonomy (NCBI): domain Eukaryota; kingdom Metazoa; phylum Arthropoda; class Collembola; order Entomobryomorpha; family Oncopoduridae; genus Oncopodura; species Oncopodura yosiiana. The sequence goes on from VCNE01006237.1 coordinate 25,312, forward strand.
GGATTTCCTGGATCTGATGCTTTACAAACAATTTATAAAAGTATTTTACAACAGCATTTGGCTAATCCTGTTCATCATCTTACTGGACAAATTCAACGTGTTTGTCCTAATGTTGTTAATGCAGCTTTAGCACTTCATGCAAAAATTACATCAACATTTCTTCCAACTGCTGTCAAATTTCATTATATTTTCAATTTAAGAGATTTGTCAAATATCTTTCAAGGATTATTATTTAGTTCATTTGAATGTTTACAACAACCACATGATCTTGTTAGACTTTGGATGCATGAAGCTACACGGGTTTATGAAGATAAATTAGTAGATGAAAAAGATATTACACAATTTAGAAAACTTTTGGGTGATTCAGTCAAGAAAGGTTTTGAGGTAAGAAGAGTTATATAGCTTATAGATGCATGAGCGTAAAAAAAATATATAAATCTATAAAAAAAATCTCTCATCATGACGATTGATTGTTGATTACTCTCTTTAATTATCATTATGTTATACAGCTTAAACGCCCAACTACTACTAGCTATGCGATATTCCCGGAAATTGTGACATCTGTGCGTTTATCCTTAGTGAAATTGGCGTTAATTATTTGCTTAATATAGTTTAGTTAGACTAGTAGTATAGTTAGTATAGTAGTAGAGTAGACAATCGCTGTTTACAATTTTGCATGCCAAAATTTTCATTATCAATCTATAATAAACATTGACTTAAACTAAATCACTACAGGAAATTGATGAAGCACCTCTTCATGTTAAACCATTGATCTACTGCCATTTTGCATTAGGAATGGGTGATCCAAAATATATGCCTGTAACAGATTTCTCAACATTACAAAAACTATTGACTGATGCTCTCAAATCATATAATGACATGAATGCAGCAATGAATCTTGTGCTATTTGAAGATGCAATCAATTATGTTTGTCGAATAAGTCGTATTCTTGAATCACCTCGTGGAAATGCTTTATTAGTTGGCGTTGGTGGAAGTGGAAAGCAAAGGTAAAAGAAAAAATTTTGACTAATAGAATATCTACAGTATAGCATAATCTAATTTGCTTCTTGTTTGTTACACAGTTTATCCCGTTTAGCAGCTTATATTAGTGGATTAGATGTATTCCAAGTTGCTCTAAGAAAAGGATATGGAATTGCTGATTTGAAAAATGATTTAGCTCTTCTTTATATTAAAGCTGGTCAAAAGAATTTAGGAACAGTATTCTTAATGACTGATGCTCAAGTTGCTGAAGAACGTTTCCTTGTGCTAATTAATGATATGTTAGCATCTGGTGAAATTCCTGATTTATTACCTGAAGATGAAGTTGAAAATGTAATTTCAGCAATGAGAACTGAAGTCAAAACTGTTGGACTTCAAGATACAAGAGAAAATTGTTGGAAATTTTTTATTGATAGAGTACGCAAAGTACTTAAAGTTGTATTATGTTTTTCTCCTGTTGGAAATACATTAAGAAATCGTTCCAGAAAATTCCCAGCAGTTACAAATTGTACAAGTATCATTTGGTTTCAAGGATGGCCACCTGAAGCATTAATGTCTGTATCACAAAGATTTGTTAAAGATATTGAAGTATTACCTCATGAATTACATGATCCAGTTGCATCATTTATGGCTTATGTTCATTCAACTGTAAATGATATGTCTGCTGTATATTTAGCTAATGAAAAACGTTATAATTATACAACACCAAAATCATTTTTAGAACAAATTGATTTATATGGAAAACTTGTTACAGCAAAAAATACTGAAGCATTAGCTAAAGCAGATAGATTAGAAAGTGGTTTAACAAAATTGGAATCATGTGCTGCACAAGTTGAAAAATTAAAACAAGTATTAGCAGTACAAGAAGTTGTATTAAAAGAAAAAAATGAAAAAGCTGATGAACTTATTGCAGTTGTTGGAAGAGAAACTAATTTAGTATCTGTTGAAAAAGAAAATGCTGCTATTGAAGAAAGAAAAGTTGCTGTTGTTGCTGAAGAAGTTACAAAAATTAAAGAAATATGTCGTGTGGAATTAGAAAAGGCAGAACCAGCATTGATTGCTGCGTATGCTTCATTGAATACATTAAATAAAGCTAATCTTACAGAATTGAAAACATTTACTTCACCTCCAGGTTTTAAATTTTTTTTATTCTGTTACATGTTATTAAAGAATTTCAACTAATTATACATTTCTATTCAATAGGTGATGTTGTCAATGTTGTTGTCTCTGTATATATTTTATGGGAAGGAACAAGAACTGGAAAAATTCCTAAAGAAAAAACATGGAAAACAGCTAAAACTGGAATGATGTCTGATGTAACAAAGTTTTTGGATGGTTTAATGAATCTTAATAAAGAAAACATTACAATGCCAATGGTTGATGCAATGAAACCATTTACTGATACTCCTGGATTTGACCCTGATTTGATTCGTACAAAATCATTTGCTGCATCTGGTTTATGTTCTTATGTTCTTAATATTCTTAAATTTAATGATGTATTTCAAGATGTTGCACCAAAAAGAAGAGCTTTAAATGAAGCAACAGAAACATTAAATAATGCTCTAAGTCGTTTGAAATATTTAAAAGTTAGAATTGTTGAATTGGAGAAAAAATTAACACAACTGACTAAAGAATATGATATAGCTATGGCTGCTAAAATGAAATGTCAAGCAGAAGCTGATAAAACAGCAAAAACTATTGATCTTGCAAATCGTCTTGTTGGTGGACTTGGAGCAGAAAAATCTAGATGGATACAAAATGTTCATAATTATCGTGCAAGTACAGCTACAATTCCAGGAGATATGTTACTTGTTACAGCATTTGTATCTTATGTTGGTTGTTTTACTAAAAGATATAGAGTTGAGTTATTAGAAAAGACATGGATTCCATACTTGAAAAAATTTGAACCACCAATTCCAATGAGTGATAAAGTTGACCCATTAGCAATTTTAACTGATGATGCTGAAATAGCTCAATGGAATAATTTTAGTTTACCAAGTGATAGAATGTCATCTGAAAATGCAACAATTCTTGTCAATTCTCAACGTTGGCCATTAATGATTGATCCACAATTACAAGGAATTAAATGGATTAAAAATATGTATGGAAATAAATTAAAAGTTATTCGATTAGGACAAAAAGGATATTTGGATGTTATTGAAACAGCAATAAGTAAAGGAACAACTGTTTTAATTGAAAATATTATGGAAAGTGTTGATCCAGTATTAGAACCATTATTGGCACGTAATTTAATTCGCAAAGGAACTGCTATTAAAATGGGTGATCGTGAAATTGATTATCATCCATCATTTCGTTTAATACTTCAAACAAAATTAGCTAATCCTCATTATCAACCAGAAATGCAAGCACAAACAACATTAATTAATTTTACTGTAACACGAGATGGATTAGAAGATCAGTTATTAGCTGAAGTTGTAAAAGTTGAAAGACCAGATTTAGAAGCACAAAAATCACAATTGACAAAACAACAAAATGAATTTAAAATCTTGCTGAAAAAACTTGAAGATAATTTATTAACTAGACTTCAATCTGCAAAAGGAAATTTCTTAGATGATACTGAATTAGTAGAAAATCTAGAAACAACTAAAAGAACTGCTTTAGATGTTGAAGTTAAAGCAAAAGAAGCTGTAGTTACTTCTGTTAAAATTGATGCAGCAAGAGAATTATATCGTCCTGCTGCTGCTAGAGCATCACTTCTTTATTTCATTTTGAATGATTTAAATAAAATTAATAAAATTTATCAATTCTCATTGAAAGCATTTTCAACTGTATTTCAAGGTAAAGAAAATATACTTAGTTTAGAAGAATAACATAACATTTTTATTCATTCATATCTCTTTCTCTTCAAGGGGCTATTAAACATGCACCTCATGCTGGAGATGTTGGGAAAAGAATTGAAAATTTAATTGATGCAATTTCATATTCTGTTTGGATGTATACTACACGTGGATTATTTGAGTCTGATCGTCTTATTTTTACAGCACAAATGGCATTTCAAACTCAACTTCAAAAAGATTTAATTCAACCAAAAGATATGGATTTCCTATTAAGATTTCCAATTACACCAAATGTAACTTCTCCTGTTGAGTTTCTAACAAATACAAATTGGGGAGGAATAAGTAAGTGATTAATTGAGTCTATATCTTATATATTATGAATTACTTGATAATATGTCTTCTCTACTTTTTTTTCATTAGAAAGTTTAAGTGGATTAGATGACTATAAAAATCTTGATAGAGATATTGAAGGTTCAGCAAAACGTTGGAAAAAAATTGTTGATTCTGAAACACCAGAAAGAGAAAAATTTCCACAAGAATGGAAAAATAAAAAAGGAGTACCAAGACTTTGTATGATGAGAGCCCTACGTCCAGATAGAATGACTTATGCAATTTCTGTTTATATTGAAGAAACATTAGGTGTTAAATATGTTAAAAGTCGTAGAATGGATTTTGCAAAATCATTTGAAGAAACATCAAATACAACACCAATTTTCTTTATTTTATCACCTGGTGTTGATCCATTAAAAGATGTTGAGACACTTGGCAAAAAAATGGGGTATACAATGGATAAAGGAAATTTTCATAATGTTTCATTAGGTCAAGGACAAGAAATTGTAGCTGAAAATGCATTGGATATTGCTGGAGAAAAAGGACATTGGGTTATTTTACAAAATATTCATTTAGTAGCAAGATGGTTACCTACATTAGAAAAGAAATTGGAACAAAATTGGGAAAAATCACATAAAAAATATCGTGTATTTTTATCAGCTGAACCAGCACATGATGCTGAATCTCATATTATTCCACAAGGAATTTTAGAATCATCAATTAAAATAACTAATGAACCTCCAACAGGAATGATGGCTAATTTACATAAAGCATTAGATAATTTTAGTCAAGATACAATTGAGTCATGTTCAAAAGAATTGGAATTTAAAGCTGTACTTTTTAGTTTATGTTATTTCCATGCTGTTGTTGCAGAAAGAAGAAAATTTGGTACTCAAGGATGGAATCGTGTATATCCATTTAATACTGGTGATTTAACAATTTCTGTTAATGTGCTACATAATTATTTGGAAGCAAATAGTAAAGTCCCATGGGAAGATTTACGTTATTTGTTTGGAGAGTAAGTATATATATATTGTTTTTTTAGAGTTTTTTTTATAAATTAATTAATTTAATTTTAATTGTCTAAACGCAGAATTATGTATGGTGGACATATTACTGATGATTGGGATCGAAGACTTTGTAGAACATATTTGGAAGAATACATGATGCAAGAATTATTAGATGGTGAAATCAATTATGCGCCAGGATTTCCTGCACCACCATCAACAGATTATCAAGGATATCATTTATATATTGACGAAACACTTCCATCAGAATCACCAATTTTATATGGTCTTCATCCAAATGCTGAAATTGGTTTTCTAACTGCTACATCAGAAGTTTTATTTAAAACAATTTTTGAATTACAACCTCGTGACTCTGGTGCTGCTGGTGGACAAACTGTAACAAAAGAAGAGACAATTAAGTCAATTTTGGACGATATTATGGACAAATTACCAGATCCATTTAATATGTCTGAAATATCTGGTCGTGCTGAAGAAAAAACTCCATATGTAATTGTAGCATTACAAGAATGTGAAAGAATGAATATGTTAACAATTAAAATGGGAAGTTCATTACGTGAATTAGATTTAGGACTTAAAGGAGAATTAACAATTACACCTGATATGGAAGATTTAGGAAATGCTTTATTTTTAGATCAAATTCCACCAGCATGGACTAAATTAGCTTATCCATCTACTCTTGGTTTAGGTTCTTGGTATGCTGATTTACTTCTTAGAGCTAGAGAACTTGAAGCTTGGTCAATGGATTTCTTCTTACCACCTGCTGTTTGGTTAGGTGGATTTTTTAATCCACAATCATTCTTAACTGCTATTATGCAAGGAACTGCTCGTAAACATGAATTACCATTGGATAAAATGTGTTTACAATGTGATGTTACCAAAAAGAATAAAGAAGAATTTACGTAAGTGAATTATTATATTTATAAATAACAAGTTGATATCATCTAATTGCCGTTTCTATATTATTATAGTGCTGCTCCAAAAGAAGGTGCTTGTGTCTATGGATTATACATGGAAGGTGCTCGTTGGGATCCAAATACTGGTTCAATTGCCGAGTCTAAACTAAAAGATTTGTATCCACCAATGCCAGTTGTATTTCTTAAAGCTATTACTCAAGATAAAGCTGATGCAAGAAATATGTATGAGTGTCCAGTATACAAAACCAAAATGCGTGGACCTACTTTTGTTTGGACTTTTAATCTTCGTACTAGAGAGAAATCATCCAAATGGATTTTGGGTGGAGTAGCTATTTTGCTACAAGTCTAAAAGAAACAATCATTTTAACTAATTTAATAGTAGAAGAGTATAACTCAAAATTCTTGCAAATATGATATATATAAATTGTGTCTTATACTGAAAATATTGACAATCATGCATAAAAAAATGTAATGTAATAAAAATAGTATCATCATCAAAAGAATGTTGCGCTGAGTTGAGTAATTTATTTTTAGATGACCTAGAACTTGAATTAATTTAAATGAAAATATATAGCCTAACATAACCTTCCTACATTTTTCTATGTCAAGTTCACGAACAATCATAACTTCCTAATTCAATAAATGCTTTATTTGTGTCATGTTGCCATCAACAAGTGTAGCATGATATTTCCAAGTTTTAGTTTTATTTTAGACTCCTAGAAGATTTTCTTTTTTTCTAATTCTTATTATAATCATCATGAAAAGTTTTGTGGCCCTTGGATTATTATTTTTTGTGGCTGTAGCTTCCGCAGGTAATTAAATGCGTATAATTACAAAAAAAAACAATTTGTCAATTTTTATTGTATACTATTTTTCTAAATAGGCTCAGCACTTCAAATCAAGTTTGACTATGAAACTAAAGCTCCAGATTTAGCTAATTTTTTCCAACGATGCAAAACAGCCATGACTGAATGGTACCCCAAAATTACAAGATTACTTCATTCACCAAACAATCGTCCACCAAAAAAAGTTGAGTTTGTCATATATGATCAAGATGATTTTATTGCTGGAGCTGGTGGAACTGCTATTTTGTACAATTCCAAGTACTACAGAAATCATCAAGATGATGTTGGCTCAATGGTACATGAATTAGTTCATGTTATCCAATCTTATCCTGCAGGATGTCCAGGATGGCTAGTTGAAGGTAATTAAATTGTCGTCTATTTAATTTAGTGAATATAATAAATTAATTATCTATTGACATAGGCATTGCGGATTGGATCAGGTACTTCTTTACAAAATATAATACAAAATACTTAATTTAGAACTTTTTAAAATATACCTCATCACAATTTGATTCTGAAATATAGATATTTTAAGGTATACAACTAATAAACTTTTATCTTTAAAGAACATAAGTTTAATTATTATTAATCCATCTTTTTTTACTTCAGTACGAGCCACATAAAAAACCACAAAAACCAACAAATAGTCAATTTCTCCAAGGATATCATGCTGCATCTTACTTCTTGGAATATCTTCAACAACGTGTTGGTATGTTTTATTATTATTGAAAACATTGTTCAAGTTTTGTCTCACTTTGACCCCTGATTTCTATAATTTATAGGTGACATGGTATATTGGGTACGTCATTCTTTATTATATTGTATATTTATTCATTTGACCTAACCCAGTTCTGTCTATTATTTCTGAAATAATTAGGCCAACAAGGATTGTCGCGGTAAGGAAATGACAATATATACATGTCATTGATTTTAATAATAATAAACTTTAATTGCAGAGGGCAAGTATGATGATAGTATTTGGAAAAAACTTACTGGAAGAACTCTACAACAATTGTGGACTCAAATGATTAACGATCGTCCACTCTAAAAACTCTTTTCACTTTCTTTCCATTTTTTCTTGTTATAAATGTTAAAATTCTAAATTGGCTTTCTACGCAAAATGGAAATAAAAATATTATAAGATGCTATATATAAAAAATCTATATAGTGAAAGCTTTTTGACATAACCAATTACCTAAATTGATTATGCGTAAAAATTGGTTTACTTTGACGCAACTATACAACATTTTCATTGCATTATTATACTAATGATGTTTTCAATTTCGTTTTTTGTACAAATGTCATATTCTCACATATATTTATTATGTCTGCAATTTTGCGACGTCTTCATACAATAAGTCATATTGAAACCTTCCCAAGTAGCACATAAGTATCGGCATTGTACAGGCCCAGTGGCACCATGAATCACCGGCACTGTGCCCACTTTGTCCAATGGGGTTGTACTTTCCTGCTGAAGTACAACAACACTATGCCGACACACAGACAGCGAGTAGCCAAGCGCTACGCTAGTGCTCGTTTAACCAATGGCCTGGTGTAGGCATTGTGCGTTTTTCCAATGCTTTGCCGGTGCAGCGCTAATGCTATGCCGTGACAAATGCTGTAATGGGCCAGTGAGGGTAAAGAATGCAATGCCAGTAGTGGTAATACAATATGATGCTATTAATTAATATCTTAAATTTAATACATCTAAAGCACAAATATTTCAAATTCAAAGAACTTTATCAATGCACACATAGTTCATATACACAATTCATAAAAATTATAACTAACAATAAGAAATAAAATTCTACTCTCTTACAAACGAGTTTAACATAGCTATACATAACTTTCTGTCCAATGAATCAGCTAAATTTATGACAATACATTTTTGAAAAATCTCATTAATATGTAGCCACTCATCTAAGTATTAAAATATTTAACAAATTTTAAAGAACTTATACATACAAAGTATACAAATTAAATCAATTCATTTGTTATATATTACTTACCTGATGATCCAAGAACTCTAACTGAATGTAAACTCCACGATTCCTTAGGTTGCACACAATTTTCAATAAATGATTTCACTTTAAACGACGGAACCGGTGGCCAAAAACAAGCCGAATTATTATTTGTTAACCAAGATGAAGGAATT
>VCNE01006242.1:0-20682 GCA_009869805.1 Oncopodura yosiiana
CATTAAATGAAGTTAAAAAATAATCACGACTAATGTATTTAAAAATTATGCAATCATAAGTCTCAACTTTGTGTGGACATACTTTATATGTCATCTCTCTTTTTCTCACTTGCAAGAATTAGATTTATAAAATTCACATATATATACAGTATAGAGATTTCCACACATGAATAAAATTTCTTTCTTTTCACAAGATGATAAATAAATTTTACTTGAAAAGTAAAATCGAGAGATTACAAAAAAAAGTGTTTCCAACTTCTGTATAAGAAGCAAATAGTACATGCATATACGTTGACAATTTAATACAACAAAGAAAGTTTATCACTTGTTATCTTGTGAGAAGATCTCTTTGATATAATGATAAATGATTTGTATATAATACGATGATAAGAATAAATAATGTTAAGTATATAATATAAGTAAATGAAATATCTCTATGTTTTTATATACTTTGTACTTGTTAGTAACAATACAAAACAACGTCATTCATGATGATGAATAATAGAGTTTATATATAAAAGTGGATTAGAAAGAAATCGCAAAAGAGATTCAATTAAACTTTTCTACTGAGCCGTGTAAAAAATATAATACACGAAAAAAGTGAAAATTAGTCTCAACTACATGCACCATTTAATCTTGACTTTACAAGTACCATTCTTATATATAACTATAAGAGTAAATACAGAAAAAATTTCCAACTAATTAACTTGATATATTACTCCAACTCTTTTATATATTGCATAGGTCATAGTATTTATAACATACATGAACAACAACAAGTGATTATGTTATAATTGTCGTCGTTTGCTTCAATATTTTTATGTATGTATAATGTATATAGTGTTACTTAAACCACACACATAATGTGATAAACTATATTAAAAGCGAGATAAAATATATTAGTTTGTATATGTATGTCTATATAATTACATCATGTCATATTTTAGTAGTACTTGAGAGAATTATTGAGTTGAGAGTTTATTCAGTTTGCACAAAGTGATGCAAGAGAATAAAAAAAACCAGTTTAGTAGTTAGAAGAGTTTCAGTCAGTCAGTCTATAGATAAATGCAGCTCTCTATGCAATTCTTTTGCACTTGAGAATCGTTGCTGGGACCTAATTTTGAGAGTTGCTTCGTTTTGTATGTGACACTCAAGTTGTTTCGTAACATCATCATGTTAGCATATTCTTCTTACAAAGTGTTTGTTGTTGTGGTTCGTGGTCAAGCAAAAGTGGACATGAATAAGTATATGTGACAACAAAGAGCAAACAAGAGAGAGAGAGAGCTTCTTCTCTATAATAGAAAAAGTCTCTTTCTTTGACAAAAGTCTTACTTAGCTGACTAACTGTCGCCTTAAATACTTGAGAATAATAAAGACCATAATAAATCGATGACCAATATAATAACATACTTTCAAATATTTTGCTGCTACTGCTAGTGTATTGAATCTGAATGTATTACACGAAAGAAATTTCTGGTTGAAAAGAAGAAAAAAAAGTTTTATGCGTGAATAATTGAATATGTGTGTCTGTGTATATTCATCTTCTTCTCATTCATTCAAAGAAATTCAAAGAGAACCTTCCCTGAGCCTTTTCGTTAGATACCTCACATTATTATAATATTGTGTGTAATGGGGTTTAAACTTTAAATACTGTACATACATATATAGTGAAAAAGATTTAACAATTCAACATACATTGAGAAAGGTTCTCTCTCACTATATATCACAGGTGAATGAGCAAATACCCCCTCTTATCTTATCATTACACATTTTACCTTCAAGGAGAGAGAGATCTCACAAGCTTTTCTGTTATATGTAGCAGAGAAGAAGAGAATTATATGATGTTGTTGGTTTAGTTGGAGACCAAGTGTTGTAGTGGAATAAAGTTAAAACTTTACTACTCTCTGACTCTGTTGTTGTTGAGAGTTGAGAAGAAGAGGATCTCTCTCACTACTTACAATGAAGAAGAAGTGTTGTTATGTATTAGCTAAGTTGTAAGTGAGGTCAAGTTAAAGAATTTTTTTAAATACCGGTCTCAAGAAGAAGAAACCCTTCCCTTATTCAGCTGTAGTTAATTTTTTAATAGTTGTTACGTGATGCAATAACAAGCAGTTAATGCATGGTGATAATTTTTCAAGTTCAAGAGCATTTTTGTGATGATGTGACATTTTGATGCCAGTCGGATAAACTTGAGAAACTAAGTTGACTCGCCATGAAAAGTATGGAGTGCAAAAGTGCTAATAAAAAAAGTATGTGGTTAGTGTAAATTTTCTCTCTGGAAAGAAGACATCATGGCAAGTCATCAGGAGCTTGTTGTAGAATGGACTATGCTGGATAGTGATTGGCAGAAATGGACTGTAGAAGGTAATCATCTGACCATTTTTATCATTAAAGGATAATAATTATAATTATGCAGAGTTGGTAGTTTTGATAAACTTTTAGATAGTAAGTGCAGACGACGTAGTTTTAGATAGTCTAGTCAACTTGTGCCAATAGTTTTAAAAGTTGATCTACTAAAAATCTCACACGTGTTGTAATAATTATACTTATGTCGTCTCTTATTTTGGCTTCCGCATCTCATCAATTCCGCACTTGCATTAATAGAGTATTGTAGAGTATTACTCTCATCATCAAATCAACTAGGACATTATATAAATACGCGTTGTTTTTTTTAGTTTTGTTTGTTAGTTAGTACTTACAGTCTGAGAAAAGATTTTCATTCATTGAACTGTTTTTCTTCTTTTCCTTATTATTTAACTGTATCATCACCGTAACGCATATAAGATATAGGGACAATTGCCAAATAGTACTACGTTAGTTTTTATTCTTACGGTGATGCGTCGTCATTTTATATACACATAAATAGATATAGTATTTGCAATTGAAAGTACTTCTATTTTATACAAACTTACTTACAGGAAGAGAGAGAGAGAAAGAGATAGAGAACAAAAGCGAATTTAGAGAGAGAGAGATTTCGACACAGTCTACATTTTTATATGAAATGATGAAAGAAATGTATCGACAATGTATCAAATCTATTATTGAATCAAACTGTGTGTAATATTTCGTTAAATGATCTCCCCATTATAACAGTTAATTTAATTATATATATATGCTTAACTCACTGCATGATATTTTATACAATACATATTTTAGGTAAGTATTAGTTTGATTAGGTACTTTTTGAGGTATACTATAAAAAGTGAATGAACCTATTTGGTTCTATGTGATCCTACATGAATTTTGCATTCTTACTACTTGTTACAACAACAACATTGGTTGTCATAATCCAACTTACTCACAGTGGAATCAGATTAAATTTGGGCATGTACAAATTTGGGTAAATGCAAAGTATTGCAACAAGAGACCACATATTTGGGAATTGTGGTAGAAGAGACGCACCCATATCTTATTAATATGTCAAGGTACATTTATAGTATAGAGTCAGTGTGTGGTTCTAACATGCTGTTACTTTTTGGATGTGGTGGCTTTTGTCGTCATTAGAAGAAGTTTAAAGAAGCTGTATAATAATGAAGAAGAGGGACTTGACATTATAATAGATTTACATGTTTCACACTTTAGCAATTTAGCCTGTTGTCATTTATACGCCCTTATACTGGAATGTTTCTGTATGATATATGGATATCTCTTCATGAAATTATTAACCACAAGGCAAACCCAAAGTTGATCGATATTGGTTTAATCAGTGTATAGAAGATATTCTCATGTAATAATGCATCACAACAACACGAGGTATTAGTTTGTACCTGTCTCTTTATAATAAATGGTTATTATAGCAGAAGTTCATTTACGTCAACAACAAACATATGCACATTATTTTATTACTAGTTTGTTCAAAGGTCATTCATATATTACTGATGACTTTTCCTTATATAAAAATCAACGACTTTGACTTTATTTGAAACAAGACAGTAAATGAGTAATATGTTGGATTTTTTTAATTTAAAAAAAGGGCATGCATATGATGGAATGCGGATAGGATAGATAAAGAACTAAAATTGTCTTTTTGACTTTTATAAACTTCTTAAAGGACATTTGTATGTACTTACACGACAAATTTATTTAGAATTCCAAGAAGTAGAGAACTGTGATTTGACTTTGAGACTTAAAATGATTATAGATAAGTTGGTACTACTTGGTAGCAGTAGTAGTGCTACTCTTTAGTAAAGAGTCTTTACTAATAATATATACACGCAACAAACAACAACAACAATGAATGAACAACGCATTTTATCTTTATTCTATATCTCTCTAGTGTATTAGTCATTATAAGTAAAGTATTATAATAATAGTAGCCTTGCTCTCAAAAAGGTCTTTTTTTACTTTGCTACCGAGCCTATCCACTATATATTTAGTGGGCAATACAACAACACAACATTACTGATTTACTTCAACTATATATTATTATACTTTACTTCCCCTATATACATATGCATCTATATAATATTATTATTGTAGTATTTTATGTATTATTAGTTATTGTCTTATTTTTTGAGAGTTCTTTATTCTTTTGGCTTCTAGCCATTTGCATAGACAGTCGTTCACTGACACTACTTACTAAAACGTCTGTCTTGTTGTTGTCATCTTTTCTTTGTATGTATAGTGCGCATTTATTTTATTAGAAAACGAAGAAAAAACTCAAGAGAATTTTAGAATAAATTTTTTAGAGTAGTATAGTAGTAAAATTAGTAGTGCAGTGGTAGCAATTATGCATAGATTAACTTGTCCAGCATCTCTTTGTAAATTGAAGGCAACAATTGTCTTTAATAATGAAATTAAAGGTATAGAAAGAGAGCTGTATAAGAAAATCTGAAATTTAATATTTTTTCTAATATATTATGTACATATTTTTTTTGTATTTTCTGAAATAGACTTGCAATTGGCTGCAGAGCTTGGACGGACATTATTAGAAAGGAATGAAGAATTGGAAAATGAGTTGAAGGCACAACAAACAGTAATTGAGGATCAGGGACAAGAAATTGAGGTAAAAAATTTTAATTATTTGTAGTGATTTCCTATAGTTATGCAATATGGTCAGATTCTCAAATGTGAAAGGAACGATTTTTGTGTATGAAAGAGGCGAGGCTATTTATAACTTTTGACTAAATTCGGCCACTGCCTAGATTAAATGCCACCCAAAGTTCAATATCAGTAAATAATAATATTTTGATGTCCTTTTAAAAATTTTGTCAATATTTTGATAAAAATCATAACAATAACAAATACATCTGTCGTGTTCATCTCTTGCATTTTGTGTGCAAATTAATAAACTAATTAAATGTTTCACTTGATTGTTTTATGATAGTTCCTCAATAAACAAGTCACGTCGATGAAAGAAGAAAGTGAAAATCGTCAAAAGTTTTACGAACAGCTGGAGTCATCAATTAGTGAACTGGAAAGGACCAATTCTCAATTAAGCCGGAAACATGAAGTAGACAAAAAGAGAATGAAAAGGTAATATAATACTTGATATAAGATTAACTATTTTGTTATTACATGAGTGTTTTTTGTTGTTTTCTTATAAATAGCTTGTGCGACAATATTGATTACTTGGAACGTAAATGTGAAGAAATGACTACAACATTAGAGTCTCTCAAGAAAAAATCAACAGTTACATCATACTATTTATATAATAATGGTGTTGCAGCAAGTCATAATGGTGGTGGTGGACGTAGATCATCATCAGAAGATGAAGACAATAATTTTCTTCTAAGGAATAATCATCATCATTTAAATTATATCAAAAGATCACAAAGTTTAAGTGATTTAAGAGATTATACACCATCTCCAGATGATGATGACGATGATGAAGATATTATTGATGATTATAGTACTAGTAGTTCTAGTCCAATACTTAAAAAAGAGTATGAACATGAAGATGAAAATGAACAAGTTCTCAAAATTCTTGTACAGGAAAATACAACACTGTCAGATCAACTCACTACCTTAACAAAAGAAAAGGATGAACAAATTGCAGAGTTGAAAAAACAATTGGTAGCAGTACAAAAAAGATCATCATCAATAGATTATACAACAAATAATTCAACTAGTAATATTAATACTTCTTCTTCTTCTTCTTCAACGAAAACTATAGTTTGTAAAAGATGTTTAAATGAAATTAATCTACTATCTCTTGTCAATTCTATTGAAGTTGATCAATTGAGTTTAAGTAGTGAAGATCAAGATGAATCTTTAGAAGTAGAATTAGCTGATGCAGCACATTGGGAATTTGCTCCAGAAGATGAAGAAGATTCTTGTTTAGTAAAAGATAGATTTAGTGAAAAATCACGTTCTATTATTCGTCGTCAAAGTCAAAGACGTCGTCGTAAAAGAGCTGTGCTAGAATTACCTGCTATGATTCCATTAGAAGATGATGATGATAATAATCAAGAAGAAGAACAACAATTAGATAAAAAGAATAATAGTAGTAACAATATTAAAGAAACATTTGGAAATACATTTAGTAATATTAAAAGATCAAAGCTTTGGTGGCTAGCATGGCTTCTTCTACTTGTTTTAGGCACAATAGAATTAATTTGGGCTGTTTTTCGACTTGGTTTCTTTCTTATTACATCAGCAATTTTGCCAGGAAGTATGTATCCTTCTAGACCATCATCATTATGGAAAAGTACGACAACAGCTATAAGAACTAAAGACTGATTTTTGTGAATTATATAGAGGTTAGTTGAGACAATTCTTTCTAGTTGTGTAAATATGATTAATTTAATGATTTGTTTATTTGTATTTTTTTTCAGACTGCAGCTCTCTATTTTTGACTCTCAAAAAGATATATATTACATGCAATATTAATCACTACCTACCTAACCTACCTACCTAATAATAATAATAATTTTGAAAAATATATTAATCAAAAAATGTGCCATGAAATGATAATGATATATATAAAGTGCCTTATACTTACTTACATATAATAAATATTATGATTACATTACTATATATTTGTTACCTCTGTATATTTATTATTAACTATAAATAAAACAAAAAACAATTCATAATGTTATACATAATCATCAAAAAAAAGCAACAATACTTTATTTATTTTCGATAATATATTTTATTTCATAGGAACAAAAAAGAAAGAGATAAAGATTAATTTAAGTTAGTGCCACTACTATTATTAGCAGAAGCTGCAACTTTTGCTGCATAACTAACTCTGTTGCTGCTGCTGCTATTACTACTTGATTCACCACCACCACCACCATTTGTTGTTGAAGGAATAGATTCTTTAGCTAAGCCACGATGTATTAATTCTTCACCAATATTTCTATTATCTTTATCAATTAATTCAACCCATAATACATCTTGACCACTACTTCCTTCTTCTTTAATAAATGTTTTAATTCTTCCTGTTACTGATGTCCATTGAGCACAAAATGAAAGATCACAAAATGTAGAAATAGCATCATCTGTCCATTTTGTACTTTTTCCTGGTGGTTGTAAATGAAGTGTAGCTTCCATAGCTTGAAATCTAAGTGCTAAGAAATTTGCATTCATTGGACGGAGTGCTTTAAGTGGGACTAGTCTTCTGTCACCTGTGAAAGATAAAAATGAATGATAAAATAAGTTGAATATATAATAAAAGTTTTTAAAGATTTTTTTATTAACCATAATCTACGTAAACTACTTCTGCTGCAGCTTCTGCTCCTCCTTCTTCTTCTTGTTGATTAATAATTTGTTCAATTTTTGCTCGATAACTAATAAATATAATTTGAAAAACTAATGTTATCAAAGGATAGCATTATAATGATGACATATAATTATATCGTAACTTATATGATCGTTCCTGATTAGATCGTGACTATCAAGCAGTCGTTCTAATAACAATATGTAAACTATGTAAACAACATAGTACTATATGTATTAGTAAGTATATATGTATATTTTAAAATGCTTGTCATAATAAAAGAGAGTTTACGATACAGTTACACAAGTTTAGAATAAATAGTACTATATTGTTTAAGTACATAATCGCGATCAAAACAGGAACGATCATATAAGTTACGATACAATCATATGTAACCCATTATAATATTGATTTGTTTTGACTTACATTTTATCATCCATATCGAAAGGAGATAGAACCAAATCACCAACAGAAAAAGAAATATTTGGTACTGGTTTAGTTGGTAATCTTGCTAAATTATTATACCAATCTGTCATTTCTTGACATAATTTATCCAATTCAGTAGCATCACGACCAACAACTTGTATCCAAAAACAATTTGGATGATAAACGCAACTAACATAAACATCAAATGTAGAATGTCCACCTACAACTAATGGTGAACTTGTTGCTGTTGCTACTCTTGGATCATTTGCTTTAATTGGTTTATTATTATCTATAGCATCTTCAGTTGAACTTGTTGAACTATTAGCAGCAGCAGCAGCATTTGCTGAAGATGATGAAGGACTACTAACAATATTAGTACGAACAGTTCTTTGACTTGCAACTTCATTATTAATTCTTGCTTTCATTAATTTTTCTTCTTCAAGTTTTTCAAAAATTAATAATCTAGCTGTTTCAATTTGACTATCTGTTCCTTTGATAACTATTTCACGTACTGCATCAGTATTACTTGGTCCTTGACCTTTAGCATCTACAATAACACGCGCTTTACTCTGATCTTGTATTCCTCTTATTGTTTCACCATTTTTACCAATAATACGTCCAACAACTAAAAGAAGAAAGAAAGGAAGAATAAGAATAGTGACGAGAGAATTTACATAATTAATTTAATTATTTTCTTATTACCTTGTGCTGAGACTTTTAAGGTTAATGTAGATACAATTGGTTGTTCAGCAATAAATTTATTAATTAAGGCTTCAGCATACGTAACATCTGATTTCTCTCCTCTAATAATACATACTCTATCACCATTTGTGAGGGCTATAAAAGAATAATAAGAAAATATTATTTATAAATCATTTCACATTTCAATCGATGTTAATCAACGCTTACTTTCATCTTGAAAATTAATCCTTGTATTTGATTTTTCTTGAATTTCTTTAATATTTGCACCTTTCTTCCCAATTAGTGCTGGTACAACATCTCTTGGAATTGTCATCTCACGTTTAGTTGCAGGTGACTCTTGTTCTTCAAATTTAGCAGAAGCTGTTAGCTCTTCTGTTTTTTGATTACTAATAATACTTGATGATGAACTCTTGTTTTTAGTACTATCAATATCAATATTAGGAGCTTCTGTTATGACTGATGATGGTTTTTGTTCTTGTTCTACCAACTTTCGTTGAGATTGTTTTCTATTTGACCAATACCAATAAATAAAACTTGCTGCAGCACCGGCAGCTGATAGACCAATAATAAATTTTTTTGTATTTATATTTGTCATTTTGATTTATGAGATTAGAAGAAGTTACTATGTCCAATAATTAGAAGAAAAAAAGAAAAAATTGGAACCGGAAGACTTGAAGAATAATGAAAAGACGACGACTTTTTTTGAAGATTGAAGTTCTTTCAAGATTCCCGGCATAATAAATTTTAGCACGTGCAAAAAATAAGAACAAAGTCTAATAATGACGCTATGTAAAAAAAGAAAATGTTTCATAATCATGATTTATTTTTAAATTAAATATATGTATGTACAAAAAAAGTATTGATATATATATATATATGGCAGTGATAGTTACAAATTGATTAGACTAAATAATTCATTTATATTTATTTATTTACACTATCCCCATTTGTTAACTTCATTAACACTACCTGCTCCTCCTAATTCATAATCAACATTACCAAAATTTTGATCTGGCCTTTTTCTTGCACATACAGAACATCGACTTATTCTTCCTTCATGACTTCCAGATTTTAATGCTTCTTGAGTTGGTCTCATAAATTGTTTATTTTCAGGGATTGTAGCTAACCAATATGAAAATGCTGAACTAAATAAATTACATTGTCCTCTTCCAACACATTCTATAAATGGTACTGGTTTAAAAAATTCTAAACATGATCCTGGACTTGCAAGTGGTTGACCACCTCCTTCAGCTCCAGCATCCGTGTGCTGTAAAAAAGAAGAGATATAATATGATAAGAGATTACACTTAGATTATAAATACTTTCTCTTACCATCATAAAAGAATAACCATTCCACATACTAAACCATTTTGGTGGACAATCAGGAATATCTGTTGTTTGACTATGAACAGCAATTACATGAGTTGAAGCTTCACAAACAGCACAACGTGAGACATATTTTTTGATTTCAACACCAGTTATAGGCATCATCATCATTGGTAATGGTTCAAAAGAACTTAGCCAATATGAATAGTCATTACGTGATGCATAATTACAAACATTATTTAAATCACAAAATAGGAACGGCATTGTTGAGAATCTTGAGAGACAAGAGCCAGGTGCACCCAAATCTTGTCCTCTAGCTTTTCCATCTCCAGTTAAATGTAATAGAGAATAACCACGCCACATTAAATTAGATCCTAATGGGCATTCTGGATCTTGTGTAGATTGAGAATGTCTTGTAAAAAAGTAACCACGAGATTTTGGTGGTGGAGAAGGAGGTGCAGCATCTCCTCTTGGACCAGGGATACCTAAAAAATTAGGGATATTATAGTTAATTAGAGTGTTTTAAGTCTTCAGCAGTAAGTATTATATCTTTTACCAGGTCTTCCCATTATACCAGGGCTACCAGAAAAACCGTATTCACCTATATATATATTGTTGGAGAATTAATATATGAATTCAAAAAACATAATTTTAGGATCTAAAAGCTACTTACCTCGACCTCCTTTTGCTCCAACTAAGCCATTTAAACCTTGTCTACCACTAACTAATGTTCAAAATATATACAAAAAAATTAAGTGAGTAATATATTAATTAGTAAATTAATTAGATTTTACATACGTCCAAACTCTCCAGCGGGTCCTTTAAAACCAGGAGATCCTAAAAAACAAAACAAGAAATAAAATTATAATAAGAGATAAGGCATTAGGTTACACATGATTAGATCACAAGTAGGTAAATATATCTTGATTAGCTGTTGTGCTCACTGCTTTGATCTATATTGTAAGCGACAGAGTTTACGTGTGTACACTCATTTTGGTATCTTCTCTGTTCTAATCTTTTTTCTCTACAAACTTATTTTCAGGTAAATATTCTCTACATGCAGATTTGCTAGCTACAAATAGTTCTCTTAAAGGTAATGGTTTACATGAATGTTCTATATTTTCTCTATTCAAATTCTTGTAAGGAGGTAAATCCATTTGATAGTAATAAGGAGTTGTTTTTACTACAATGAATGAAACAATATTCCATTTTTAACTTTGATTGAATAAAAATGTTCTGATAGCACAAGCTTGATAGCTTTTAAGAGAATAAAAATATTTCGAGACTTGTGCACATGAAAAAGCTTTGAAGCGATTTTTGCTGAATTTAGAAATATACATAGAATATGTAAACTACTGCCTTGAAGTGAACTATTTGTAGAGCAAATTTACATGCAGACAATATATACCTGTAGAGCATATGTACATGTAGAGAAAAAGGTGTCGAGCAAATGTCCTTAGAGGAAAAAGTGTAGAGAAAAAGATTAGAGCAAAAGACATGGAACCCTCATCTGTACAATATTTTACATTTTTCTCAAGAACAAATTGTCTGATTTTAAAAATCTCGACGAATTTGAGCACAGCGTATTGATTCTACATCTAATAATGTAAAGAAAAAATTCAGACATTTTGTTCCACAAGGACACATGTTAGGCGTTAGATCCGACCGATTTACTTCAAAAATAGTTTGTTGGTTTTCCCTGAAAAGAGTAAGAGTAGTTTTAGGACACGCACATTGCGTATTGTCACTTGATGTACATTGTAGGAATATCCCTTTTTGTCAAATGCGAAAAACACTCATATCCCTGTAACCGTTTGACCGATTTTAAATATCTCGAAGGATTTGAACTCAGCGTATCATGTTTCGTCTAAAACCGTTGAGTTTTTTGGTCCCTCATGTTGGTTGTATGTGATTAGATCGAAAAAGAAATGATCGAAACTGATTTGATCGACAGAATGATACGATCTGCAAATTATAACTATTTAAAAGCTTTTATATTAAAGTACATATGCCTATTTATTTGTAAAAATTTTACATTTTACAGTAAAATGTAGCAAACATTACATTATCTATGCCAAGTGCTTTTGTGACAAAGCTGAAAACCGTTTCTTGATGCAGTATATTTATTTATAAGTTTATGTTTCATTTACATATAAATGACAATGATAAGACTACATAAGGTACGTTATAGAAGCTTACTACATTTTACAAATAAATAGATATGTACACTTTAATATATGCATGCAAAATCTTTTAAATAGTTATAATTTGCATTTTCGATCATATTATGCTATCGATCATATCAGTTTTCGATCAAAACATGTGTCACCCTCATGTTAGATGTTTCACCTCCACCCCCACTCGAAATTTTGACCGATTTGCTTCAAAAGTACTTCCTCAGCTTCCTCTTGAGATCTTTCAAATAAGCCATTAATAATTAACATCGGTTCATAAATAAAAAAGTAGTTCGTGGTCAACAAAACACACAGAATCTGTCGCTTATTATATGGATAGATAGATAACATAGTAGAAAGGAGAAAATATACTGGCTATAATTTTCTTATTCACATTTACTAACCCTACAGTGTATTATGCATTTACTTGCTTGTGATCTTTTTATGTAATCAAATCATAGGTCACCTGGTATTCCAATAAATCCTTGACTTCCTAATTCTCCTTCAAATCCTTTCATCCCTTTTTGATATCCAGTCAATTCTCCAGGTTCACCAATATCGCCCTAATGTAAATACATGAGCATAAAAACATTTTAAGATTAACTTTATTTAGAGTTTACAAACTTTTTCTCCAGGTGGGCCCGGAAGACCTCTGATGTATCCAGGAGCTGGGTCTCCTCTCATACCTTTTGGCCCAAAAAAACCTGGGTCACCTAAATAATAAGAAAAACGAAAGTTTCAAAATTATATGCATATTACTAATTTTCCAAAAGTTCTTATGAATTTACCTGGCTCTCCTTTTGAGACAAGTCCTGGTATTGTGGTATAAATTGGACTATCTGGACCCGCAGGCCCCTCAGGTCCCACAAAACCTAAATCACCTGGTTGTCTACAGATATATATTCAATTTAAAATATAGTTTTACCTTAATATACAAATATATAAGTATACCCTTTTCTTCCATCAATTGGATATGGAAATATATCTCCTCGTATTCCTTTTGGGCCGTCAACTAAAATGAAAAATAATACAGTAGTTAGACTTGGTTTTTATATATGAGACTAATATTGAAATAGGAATATATATAGGAGTATTTGAGATTAGCTCTAAATAATATAAAGAGTAGACAATTTTACTGCTTATTTCGGTGTAATTTCATAAAGTACTAACGAAATTCACAAAAAAGTTTGCTTTTGTGCAATGCATTTGTTGGCTGTATGTAGCAGAAAACTAATTTCATTCAAGTTTATTCAGTACATTTTGATATTTGCTTGATGATAGTATGCAAAAAGTTTTAAAACTGAAATCTAATGTCGTCATAATCTCAAAAACGACTAACCAAATTCACATAATTTTGCTTTTGTGTAGTATATGAGTTCACTTAGTGTAGCAGAAAACTAATTTCATTCAATTGTAATTGGTACATTTTGAGATTTGCTTGGTAATATGCATAAACTCTTAAAATTCATATCTAATGTCGAAATAATCTCAAAAAACGTCTAACCAAATTGACATAACTTTGCTTTTGTGCAATGTATGAGTTTATGTAGTGCAACATGAAACTAATTTGATTGAAATGTAATTGGTACATTTTGAGATTTTTTTGATATTATACATAAACTCTTGAAATTTTGAAAATTCATATCTAATATCGACATAATCTCAAAAACGGTTGACCAAATTGACATAACTTTGCTTTTGTGCAATGTATGAGTTTATGTAGTGCAACATGAAACTAATTTGATTGAAATGTAATTGGTACATTTTGAGATTTTTTTGACATTATACATAAACTCTTGAAACTTTGAAAATACATCTAATGTCGACCTGAACTCTGAAAGTATTATTCAAATCCATAAACATTTGCTTTTATGCAGTGCATGTATTGGTAGTGTGTAGCAGAAAACCAATTTCATTTAATTTTATTTAGTATATTTTAATATTTGCTTCATATTATGGATAAACTCTTGAAAATTTTTAAAAATTCGTCTAATGTCGACATATTCTCAAAACAGCTAACCAAACTGACATGACTTTGCTTTTATGCAGTGTATGAGTTTATTTAGTGTAGCAGAAAACTAATTTCATTTAATTATAATATTCAGTACGTTTTGATATTTGCTTGATATTATGCAAATACTCATGAAACTTTGAAAATTTTGCAATTTATTTTGTTGTTATCTCACTTGTTCTCCCTTTGTGTTTTTATGCAATATAATTGTTTGCCTAGCTTAGCTTGATAATAGTCTCATTTGATTTGCTATTGTAGTTTTAACTTACTTCCATATTCACCAGGCTGTCCTTTTTGTCTGCAATTAATTGGAATTAATTATTTAATAAACTTAACTGTAATCAATTAATTTACCCCATGAAACCAGGCCTTCCTACTTTTCCTGGCCATCCTTTTCGACAAAAAGAATAAAATCAAAGTTAGAATAGTTTTACAAGTTATCACTTGATTGAATCGAAAAACAAAGAATCAAAACTGAAACTTGAAAGGATCGAAAATCAGATTTATAAATACAAATGATTTTTTAGTTGTACTAGGTTAAGATGTTAACATTTTTTTGTAATTTAGAAGGCTAGTTCTGAAAAAAATGTCTAATACCAAAGCTCTAATTCAGATTTTTAATCTGTTCCAACAACTGAGAGTGCTGAATGAGAATGAATATGAGCAGGATACATATTACAAGTGCTATAATTGCTAATGCAGTACATTTTGTATGTCTTTTGCTAACTGCTTTGAAAGCAGTGCTTTCTAGTCACCCGATTCATAATTTTATGGCTTGGATTGGACCAAAATTGCAATTACTATTATAGTGAGGACCTCTTTGGTTGACAGTTTGAAGTCTATACTCAAATTTATTCTTATTACTCTGACAAGTAATGCTCTCTTGTCAGTTGCTGGAACAGATTACAAATCTGAACTAGAGCTTTGCAATTAAACATTTGTTGCTATTTTTTCAGAACTTTCTTTCTAAATGACAAAAATATGTTAACATCTTAGCCTAGTACAACTAAAAAATCACTTGTATTTCCTAAACCTGATTTTCGATCTTTTCAGGTTTCGGCCTATTCAGTTTCGATCCTTTATTTTTCGTTTCATTCAAGTGGATCCGTTTTAAAAACTCTTTATTGTCAAAATTCACCTTGCTCTCCAGGGTCTCCATGTTCTGCTCGACTCAAAGGACCTGCTATTCCTAAAAAAACACATCAATATTTACAATCAAATACATTACGTATTTTACTACACTCCTGAGGTGACCACTGCACTTCATTAACACTGGTCATTGAATCAGAAAAGCACAAAAAACTAGTCTAAGAAAATGACATTCATATAGCCAAAAATTTAAAATATCGGTTTTGCCGATTTCGTTCTACCTCATTCATTTTTCAACCAATTTGCATGAAATTTTTTCTGAACACTCTTAGAAAGATTCTCCAGGTTGTGTTTTTTAATTTTTCGAATACAATGGACTCTGTCCATAACGGAGAAATCTCAGTCAGTCTCCTTGTCAATCTCCCGGTCAATTCCCTATGTTAATACATTGCTCTCACACTCTTTATAACGGATTTGTCTATAACGAAAACCTGTCTATAACGTAACTATTTGATGGAATTTTATGAAAAATTACTCTGTCTGTAACGTAAATCGGCTCAAAAAGACACCTTATCTTATATATTTCTTACCATTTTTGACAAACTTTCTCCAATATTTAAAATCTTGAAAATTTTTTTTTTGTCGCAAAACTTTACTTGTCATTCAGCATCATATTACCCATATATGTACATAAACATATAGTAAATAAAAACCAATGACTCTTTTTATACCGGAAATTATGCTATTTTGCTTCAAATTACGGTATAGAGAGAGTTTGTCTTTATTACTCTCTCTATAACGTAGAAAATTGAAATATTTTGGCGTTACATTATAGACAGAGTTCACTGTATCTAATACGTAACAGTGTGTATGTTCTAAAGCCGATTTCAAATATTAATAGCTCATTCGATGAGTTTTTCTACGAAATGAATGCCACTTTGTTAGACTAGTTTTTTGTGCTTTATCTTGTAGTAGCAATGAAATTCAGATTTATTGACCAATTTTAATGAAGTGTGATGGCCACCATAAGGGAGCCTCTCTTTTTGATTATTGCTATATAGATAATGAACTGCCAAAGGACAAACCTGGCTTTCCTCTATCACCTTCTTCACCAAATCTACCATCTAAACCTGGCAATCCTAAAAATCCTATGTCTCCTTGATCTCTGAAATATATATAAATATCATTTTACACTAAAAAATTTGGGGTATTCAAGTCTATCGAAACTCAATTGTGTGTTCATAATATGTGCGAAATTATAATGATTAAAGATATAATGGCAGTAAGTATTAAATAACATATATAGAAGTAGCTAATTATTTTTTGAGCAGAAAGTAAGATCTAAATCAATAAAGTTACATTTGTATCCCATATTAGTTGTCACTGAATTTAACGTATGACAACAAGACAAATACAGAACGCTCAGCACCTAATATAGCCGTTTTTCTCCCGAAGGATATCAAGAAATGACTTGTGCACGATTTTGACGTACAGTGGAATCTGTCTATAAGAGTGCCTATCTATAACGGTATTCTGTTTATAACGGTGACTTTTTGAAGTCTTCCGGCTTAAAGCCTATCTAAATACATTATATTGCTTCTCTTTATATCGGTTCTGTATATAAGAGTATTTTGCCTATAACGGTGTATTTCCATCAAATTTTATGAAAATTGGCTCTCTCTATAACGGTAATTGAACAAAAATTTCTTAAGACGGTATTTTTACTGTTTTCTGAGAAAAAGTAGTAAAAGCTCTAAAAAATTGTGGCACATATCTGAGTAAAGCAATAGTTCAGATCTTTGGCACTCAAGAAAATGCTGCGAGTAAATTTGACTATGTACTTTACCATTCTAAGGGAAAAAGTTCTCTCTATAACCGTTATGCGCCTGATTTATTTCTAATACAGGTATAGACAGACTCTGTTCATAAGATTGTTCTGTCTATAACGGTGGGCCAAACAATTTTTTACACCGTTATTGACAGAACACTCTTATGAACAGAGTCTGTCTATACCGCTATTAGGAGCAAAAGAAGCACATGAGCGTTATATAGAGAACTTTTTTCGATCGGTATCCTGAATTCTATAGTCAAGTTTACTCGCAGCATTGGCTTGAGTTGCTTGAAAGTGCTAAAAATTTTAAATATTGCTTAGATCAGATATGCAGCACTATTTTCTAGAACGTTCACTACTCTTTCTCCAGAAAATTGTAAAAATACCGACTGAAGATGTCGTTTTTATTCAATAACCGTTATAGAGAGAGCCAATATTCCTAAAATTGGCTTGAAATACACCGTTATGGGCAGAATACTTTTATATACAGAACCGTTATAAAGAGAGACGATATAATGTATTATAATAGACTTTAAGCCGGGAGACTGGAAGGCGACCGTTATAGACAGATTCCACTGTAATTTTATTTAAAGATTATTCAGTAAGCAACCATTATACATTTTTATGTATAGAACTTTTTCTGAAAAATTTAATTTAGGGTTTATTTTGGAATTGCTATCATGCCAGAATAAAGAGTTTTTTATTTTTACATTTATTTACAATGCCTAAAGTCTAATTAGTGAATAGAATTTTTTGAATTCGCTGAGTATCCTATTCACAGCAGTTGAAATTTCATTTAACTTTCTCTCAACTTTTTCGCATGACTTTCTCTATTGCTGGAGAAAGTTATTGTGCATGTCAAATCTTTGGCCTGCATAAGTTAAAAAGTTAAAGTTCTGATATACAAATAGATCATGAATGCACAATTAAGTTTCGATATAACCAAATACAACCAAAAAATTAGATATCTTACCCTTTCTGACCTCGTAAACCTGGCAAACCTACATCTCCTCTTGGCCTGAAAGATAGAATAATTTATAAAAATTGATTTATAGGTCATTTTATAGACTTTTATACCCTCTTAATCCAGGAGGACCTCTCCAACCTGGTGACAAGATTCCTGGGTCTCCTTCAAAACCTTTGGGTCCTATTATGCCTTTCAAGCCTAAAACACATTAATAGATTAGTTAATTGTTGTTTAATCATCAATTTGTGTTACTAACCATATGGTCCTGGTATACCGACATCACCGGGTATCCCCGGTCTAAAAAGATCATTATAATAAGGGTATAAGAGTGTAGATATGCAATAATGAGTTGTATCAATTAATTTACCTTCCAAAAAGTCCAGGGTCACCATCCTAATTTAAGTGTCAATATATGAGTATTTATGCATACACTTGTGGATATCAAATTACTATTTACCATTCCTTTCATCCCCGGTAAACCTATTAAACCTGGATTTCCGAAATCTCCTCGTATCCTAATTAATAAAAGTTGTTGAGAATTTATATGTATAATTTTTTAGATTTATTAGCTGATACCCTTTGATTCCTTTCCTTCCATGTGGTGCTGCAATACCTGGTCTACCTATTGTACCATTGTCACCCGAAATACCCTGCGACAAGAAATGAGTTATTAGTATTTCAATTAAAACAATATTTAGGTTCATCTCTTTGCTGTAGTATCTATAAGCATTTTTGGCATCCATTAAATGGGTGCAAAATACCGAAAATGAGCAGATTTCTTGGCTAGATTTTGGCCTAGCTTAAAGAGCAATCTCATGGCTGATAGAATACTGAGTAGAGTAGTTAGAAGTTAGGTTAGGAATACGAGCAGGATACCTGATAAATTACTGGTTAGCCTAGTTAGAGGTTAAGTTAGGAATATAAGCTCGTAGCAAGGTTAACTGACGAGTGACTGACCAGGTTATTTAGAGGTTAGGTTAGAAATATGAAAAACGCTGAGTAGATTAGCTAAAGGTTAATCTAGGAATATGAGCTCGTAGCAAGGCTAGCTCAGGAATGTTACTGACTAGATTAGTAAGAGTTTAGATTAGGAATACGAGCAGGATACCTGATAAATTACTGGTTAGCCTAGTTAGAGGTTAAGTTAGGAATATAAGCTCGTAGCAAAGTTAGCTGAGGAGTTACTGACTAGATTAGTTAAAGGTTGACCCAGGAATACGAGTAAGATAGCAGAGAAGTTAGAATATAGGTTAGGAATACGAGATTAGCTAATAAAATACTGATTAGATTATGAGAAGCTTATGTTAGGAATAAGAACAGGGTATCTGATAAATACGAGCTCGTAACAAGGTTAGATAGATGATGAGCTACTGACGAGGGTAATTAAAGGTTATGTTAGGAATATGAGCGGGTTAGGTGATAAAATATTGACTAGATTATTTCAAGCTTATGTTAGGAATACGAGCAGGTTAGCTGATAAAATACTGACTAGATTAATTAGAGGTTAATAAGTTAAAAATACGAGTAGATAAGTTTATAAAAAGTCCGACAATCTACTTTTTTATATTTACAGTGGCCTCGCTCTATAACGTCAATCTGTCTATAACTTAGAAATCTCACAAGGAGAGTGCAAGGTCGGTTGGCGGAGTTTTGACTTTATTTTGGTCTCAAATGAAAGAGGGCCATCTAAAACCTTGTGTCGTGACAATAACTCTTGCTGATGGGCCCTTCTTCATGATAAAAAATCGTTTCGAAGATCAAAAAATCGACATTTTCGGGAAGCTCGACGCCGCTCACTACTTTTAACGCGTATTTCACATTTTCTAACATTGTTTCGTATGGAGAAATTAACATTGCCAAGGGCCCATTGGACACTTTGAGTGGCCATTGGCAAGAGATATTGTCACCACACAACTTTTCAGATGATTCTCTTTAATTTGAGACCAAAATCAAGTCAAAAGACCACCAATCGACCTTGCACTCTTCTTGTGAGTAGTTTAGTTAGAGGTTATTTTATGAAATGTGACAAGGATAGCTCATAAAATATTGACTAAATTAGTTAGAGATGAGTTTAGGAATACAAGCAGGATGGCTGATACAATATTGACTAACTAAGTCATTTCAAGATTATGTTAGAAATACAAATTCGTAACAAGGTTAGATGATGAGCTACTGACGAGATTAATTAAAGGATAAGTTAGGAATACGAACTCGTGGAAAAGTTAGCAGAAAAGTTATTGACTAGATTATTCTAAGCTTATGTTAGGAATACTAGCAGGTTAGCTGATAAAATACTGACTAAATTAATTAGAGGTTAGGTTAGGAATACGAGATCATAGTAAGCTAATACGTCACTAAGTAAATCAAGTTAGAAATAACTAGTAGTGCGCTAGTCATTACATGACTACTTAAATTTAATCCGTAACGAAACGACATTGTCTCCGACATTGCTCGCTGCGCTCGCAAGTCGGAGACAACGTTCGTTTTCTT
>VCNE01006257.1:0-17474 GCA_009869805.1 Oncopodura yosiiana
TTCAAACCCTATACTAACACAAGGGCCTGTAGCTCAGTTGGTAGAGCGCTCGCTTAGCATGTGAGAGGTCAGATGTTCAAATCTTCTCTGGTCCATTCCTTTTTTGCTGTTTTAAACTATTTTTTTTGACGAATAGTCAACTCTTTTGTTGGTTTTGGATCATTATTAATTTCTTGGCAATTTTGGAAGTTTATTTAGCGTATATTAAGCAACATTTCAATGTACTTGTGGACGCATCTTTACTGAAAATGTAAACGCACATAAAAAAATGTCAATTTAAACGTAGGATCAAGTTTGATGCTATATGCTATATATCATATTATCTTTTGTACTTAACTGTGTTCATATTCAAGTTGTGCCTTTGACATTTTAGTTATCGTTTAAATGAAGTACTATACATATGCATAAGAAAGAATTTGTAAGCGTAATTTCATTTTTCTCAGAAGAAAGTTCAAAGTCTCAACTCTGTTGACTAAACCAATGTACACAAGATGCGCAGTAATCATATTTATTTAGGTAGAAGATTTACTGACATTAAATAAAATTATAATATGTACTCGACTACTTGAGTTTAAGAAAATTGTAAGCTGAGACGTTTTACTTAAGACAAAATGCTTGTCCAACAGTTTTACGAATTTCTGATTAGTTATGTATACAATAAGCATAGTCCATATCTGCTTACTAAAACAAAATATTTAAGCTGTGATTATATCACATCACTGTGAGTCATATAAAACTTTGTAGAAATGTGCTGTAGCTGCTAGAAATTCGTTCCAGGCAGATAAAAGAGTAGTACTCTTAGAGTACTCGAGTCACTTGTAATACGGAACCTAAACTGTATTATACATATAAACCCGAGTTTATAAAGATTCTTAACTTTTTTGAGTTTCTCTCTTCATTTCTCAATTTCTTAGTCAAGCATCAACATTCACAAGTGTCCTAAAGAAAAAAACAATGGAAAATATAAAAACCAAGATCTTGTTGTTACTGTGTTTGTCAAGTTTTCTTATAAATTATTGCAATGGGGATAACATAATTACATTCTACAGTGGCGTAAACTACACAGGTACAAAATTGTTGGATTGGCCATTCTACTTCTTTCGAAATTGTATTGAAAAATTTAACCAAAATCTAAAACCAATATTTGTATAACTTGTAATATAGGAACCACATACACAGCAGATTTAAACTCTTGTAAAAGCCTTTGGGTTACAGATTTAGACAGAAAATTACAAAGTCTTAAAATTCATGGAGAATGTGTAACTTTGTACAAAGGTGCTGGCTGTTATAAGGGTAGCAAATTGAAAATTGCTGGTTCAACTGTCAGTCAAAATGATTTGAGTAAATGGAATTTTGCTAATGTTACTTCTTCATGGGAAAGATGTAAAGAATACTGTACTTGGGAGACTCAAAAAAAAGCTTCAAA
Organism: Oncopodura yosiiana; assembly: GCA_009869805.1. Classification (NCBI taxonomy): domain Eukaryota; kingdom Metazoa; phylum Arthropoda; class Collembola; order Entomobryomorpha; family Oncopoduridae; genus Oncopodura; species Oncopodura yosiiana. The sequence continues at coordinate 1,427 of VCNE01006257.1, forward strand.
AGTAAACGTGACTATTTACACAGAACCTGACTTCAAAGGTTAGATATATTGAAATAAACATTTTATTGAATTTGTTGTTACATATACAGTCAACTCTCGATATAAGAGCACCCCGAATAAGAGATTTTCCTCATTAAGAGACAAAGCCAGATGGAACGGAATTAATCCCCTTTAAATACATGTTAACCTACTCTCCTAGTAGGAGATTTCTGAATAGTAGATTTTCGCAATAAGAGACAATCTTTCATACCCCGAAATGTACCTTTTTATAATTTATCTCTCTATATAAGAGATTTTTTTAGAAATTTTCTCAATTTTCTTAAAAACGTAGCTAGTATGTTATCAACCATGGAGTAAAAAATAAAAAAGTCTTCGCTATTAAAGATTGTTGTGATTTTGACTGATTCTGTGGTGAATTTTGAATATAGAAGGAACAAGCGATTTCAAATTCAAATTAGGATCTTGGCTACAAAATCAAGATAGCTATAAAACAGACAAAAATTACTTCATATTTTTAGAGGCAATAAAAATATTTTGTGTAAATATATGTAGTATTTTCTGAATATTATATCAACTCATGGTGAATAAATAAGTGACTTTTGACGACATTCTCAATAAGAGATTTTCCTGAATAAGAGACAATATCTTCATTCCCCTCACGATCCCTTATATCGAGAGTTGACTGTACTTTGTTTATTATTAGGGGAATCCGAAGATTTAGAAGTCAGTGGTTGCAATAAATTGTCAAATCTTGGATCCATTAAAATACAAGAAGGAGAATGTGTTGAACTTTACAAAGAATCAAAATGTTTGGTTAAAAGTCTTGGTGGTGGTGATAGCATTATTGTTGATTATGATTCTTTACATGCTACAAATATACAACAAATTCCTTTCAATGTACAAGCAATCAGTCCTTGCTATTATCTTTGTAAAGCTTTGCCTAAAATTACAACAACACGTCCTCGTCGTTTCTCTTACACAACCGAGAAAACCACTACAGTTGAAGAAGTTAAGCGTCGTGGTTTATTACTTTTTGCACATGAGAGCTTCAAGGGTAATTAATTGCTTCATTTACTTTAATAATGTTAATCTTAATCTAATAAAGTTGTTCATTCTTGTGCAGGTCACTACGAAGAGTTTGACATTCAAAATTGTACTAATGTTCCTCTGCAATGGTTTAAAAATATTAAATCTCTAGATACAAGTGACAATTGTTATGAGCTATGGAATCAACGACACTGTCAAGGAACTATGGAACAAGTGAAAACTAAGCAAGAGTTCTTATTTGACTTTGATATACAATCAATTCGTAAATGTGACCTTCAAGTTCCAAAATTAGTCAGTTCAGCGACGTTTGGAATTGTTACTGGATTACTTATTGTTGTAATACTCATCTTGGTATCACTTCTAGCTTACATAAAAAAAGAATTCCTCTTGAAACATTTTCGTGTTCCTCATTTCAACAATGTTCCAAATGTAAATTACAAACCAAATCCATAACTCTACAAGTGAGCAAAAGTTTTGATTTTGAATGAAATGTTATATGTAAAATACTGTTCTTAAAAAGTTAATACTATTAATTATAAAAACCATATTTATTTTAATTATCGTGTTTTATGTAAATAAAGAACCCATCTTAATAATTTACGCATATAATGACTTTAATAGAATGCATTTGCAATTTACTACACACATTACTATCATGTTAATTTAATCTGTGAGGAATTTTGTCAAAAAAATGGTTTAAAAACAGCAAAAAAGGAATGGACCAGAGAAGATTTGAACATCTGACCTCTCACATGCTAAGCGAGCGCTCTACCAACTGAGCTACAGGCCCTTGTGTTAGTATAGGGTTTGAAACAAATACTTAAAGTATGGGGCAAAGTATAATTTAGTTCAATAACAGAAGAAAAAGTAAAAGTTGTTCAACAACAATAAAATCTATTAAGAATCTATAACATATACAGTTACAAACTATTCTTAGAGTACCTATTTATTATTGAGTAGTATATAAGAAATGTAATAATGTGTATCAAGTCTTTTTTCTACCTATTAAACCTACTTTGCAAATTGCAACTGCACCTACTATCGATTGCGAGGCAAACTGAGATTTTTTTCCTACTAACTTATATTTTGGCTTTTTTATGGTTTCCGGAGCCTGTGCTTCCTTTTCTGTTAATGTGGCTAATGAGGTATCCTCTGGAAAATCTTAAACACAAACGAAGCGTCTTATATAAATAAAGAGTCGATTTTCCTCAATTTAATCAGTCGTGATTTGTCTTTTAGAAAGGAAATTTTACACAGCACATATTAAAATAAAATAATGGGAAAATATTATTTGCAGATTTTAACAATTTTGGCATTTTCAATCCATTGTACTCTTGGGTATGCTGTAAGTTGTTATTATAAACTTTACTACTTAAATCCTTCATTTTAATAATAAATATCTATCTGTAGTACAACAGATTCCCTTCTTTTCCTGAAGAAGATGACAACGCATTGGCATTTGATCAACAACAACAACAACAAGGTGTAGATGATGGTCTTTTTCAACAAGGTCAACAAGAAGATATTGGCAAAAATGGATTTGAAGAACAAGAGCGTTCTGAAACAGTACCACCAGAATTTGATGACTATACCACCAAAGGCAGAAATGATTATTATTATGAACCAGTAGAAACTACTCAACCACCACCCAGAAAGAATTATTGGAACAATTATGAAACTACTACCAAACAATATTATTATGATGGAGTAATTCCAAGAACAAACTATACAATAACAACAGAAGTTCCATGGTACAAAAAATTACATCGCTTTGCTAATAAGCATTGGAACAATTTTGTTGGTAGTATCAAAGGGTGAAATAATTCCAATCTGACAATTATATACACATATAATGTATGTACTTTTATTCACATAACATAAGTTGTATTTAAAAACTTATACATAAATAAATAATTAATAAATTGGGTCTTTAAGGAAAACTTCTAAACCTCTATAAATCCACAGTAATTATGTGTGTCACTTCCTACAGTAACCAACTCCAATACACATGCGACGATATCATCAACAGTAAAATAGTCATCATTTATCTCATTGTCATCATCATCTACACAGTGGACTTTGAATATAGGACACGCTCTTGTGTTGTTGGCTATATAAAAGTATATATAAGTATATAACATTTTTATAATTTAAGATATTTACGCAAATATAAAAAGTATTTTTTTTTAAATCATACCAAAACAAAGGTTCTCTAACTGTGTGCATGCTTCATATAACGCTGTTTCATTTTCATAATCTTCTTCTTCACTTGTTTCCACATCCACATATTCTGAATTTTCTTCTTCAATATCTTTTGTAAACTTTTGAGACAAACTATTTTGTTGTGGTAAAGATGGTGTCATAATCCAAACAAGCGATGATGAAATATTATTTGACGGCTTCAATGATGTAGAGTTGCTGTTCCCCTCAGAATTTGTAAAATTTCCAAATGGTAAAATTTGTAATGTCGTCAAATTCATTGGGAAAGAGGTTACTAGCAGTAAGAAGTTTATTAAAACAACAAAAGAAAATAATACAGTTGCCATAATGGAAATGACAAAATATATAACTGAATATCTTCATTTTATATAATTTCATACAATGTCATATAACAGATATAATGCATTCTTCCGGTAAATGCTAAAATGAAAATTTTTGGTAAACATATTTTTTCAGAGTTATATAAAACACTTCTTATTCTTACTTCCTATATATTAGAATTTATTTTTAATGTCAGTATTACATACATGTATATTTAACATTTAAGGTTCATTTGAGCAAGTGGATATAGATAATAATTTAAAGGAATAAAAAAGATTATCGCCAAAATTCATTTTTACTATGAACAGCAGTTTGAATATTATAAACAGGTAGAGTTGGTGGTTCTTCTTCAAAATCAGCATTAGGATCAGCAGTTTCTGTTGTAACACTTCTTGGTCCTGGTGTCTTTTCTTTTCTTGGTGGTGGAATTGGACATGCAGTAAGTGTTAATTGCATAGTAGGTGATGGTGTGTATCTCATTGAAGGACTATATCTCATTAAAGTTCCTGGACTAATTTCAACTTTTTCATGATAAGATGGTAGGATTGGTGTAATTTCTAATTCTTCAATATATTTTTGTACAAGGTACAAGGCAATACAACGTAAAATTATATGAATAACTGTAAATGTCCAAGCAGTAGTTCCGCTACCAATTGTACGGAAAAGTATAAAGAAAATAAAAACTATTGTGGAAACACGCCAGAAACGACATTGAATTAAGCATTCTGAAGGAATTTTGCCCTGAATATTAAAAATATATATATATATTAGTACAATCAATTGCATAAGCTAAAGATATTTAACATACCAACTGACTTCCTGATAACAATTTAGCACCAGCAATGCCTTGAACTAAACAAATGGTGAATGATATTAAAACAGTAAGCCAGATGACAATTGCTGAAATCAAAAAATTATTTCAATTTAATCAAACCTTTAGTAAATTCAAGAATAACAAATACTATACCATAAAATGGAGAATCTTGAACTAAATCTGATGTCATAAATGCAAGGACAACCAAACTAAAGAAAAAATATGCAACCATGAATCCAGTTATGCCCTATACAACAATAAGAAAACTTTATTATTACAGTATCATAGTGTCTATATCTACAGAAAAAAAATTTAATTAAAAAAAGTCTTACGAGATCAACAAGTGAAATAATGAAGGAACGCTCCCTATGCTTATATTGCCACGTTACAGTAACCATTGTTGTTCCTCCTTCTTGGAACAATCGTAGCATTCAAATTAAATTTTTGACACAAATCACATTTCAAAATTTTTATATGGAATACAACTATTTAATTCTCCTCTCTCTTTCTCTCTAAAAATAACACATCACTCTGGCTCTGCTGTCTTTTCTGACTTTATTTTACTGGTCCTCTATAGACCACTTTGTCGTCTCAAAAACTCTATTCTCTCATGTGTCTTTCTTAACAGTAACATCTTTAGGTATCTTAAAAAGATCTTCTTCTTATGAACTTGAACTCAAAAACTAATATACACACATTTTTTGGCTCACAAACGAAAATGTCTATAGACGTTTGTACATTATATACTCTTTTATTCAAATTATTTTGTTGTATACACTCGTCTTCTATGATAATCCCAACACTTTTTACTTTGCTCTAATAAAAAACATAAGAAAGATATTATAATACCGATTACATAAATTATTCCAAAATGATATGCAGTATTTGAAACTGATTCCATTTTAAATTCTGAAACAGGAGTAGTATAGTTGCATGCTTTTTCTCTAAATATTTTACTTTGGTGAATTAGTTCTACATTCTGAAGTTGTAGCCAACGATTTAGAATTCCACTTGTCAAATATGCTTGTATTATCTTGTTTACTGGATCTGTGAGAGATGTTAATGATATATTTGTTTCCAAAAAAAATTATTAAAATACCTTATTACCTTTTAAATGAGGAAACTGTTTGGAAATTCCAACGGAGCCTATGGTTGTAAACAGACTATCTTTAGAAATTAAATATTCTTTATTTCCTTTTTGACTAATGAGACATGATGACAAAGCATTTGGTTCCAAGACATAAGTTTTCCAATGCATACATGCATAATTTCCTTTTCGCACATTATCAATACACTAAAACAAAAAAAACAATTTATTGATCCAATTACAAAACTAATTAAATATATATAAACTCACCTCTACTGGCCTCTCATAATCAATCAATCTAGTCTCCACTTTATTTACAGTCTCACTAAAAGATTTTAGATGTGTCAAAACATCATCAATAACTGTTGAATATCTAAAAAATGATCCTAACTCATAAGCAGAATTAGCCAGCTCATTAAATGTATTTGGTGGATATATAAAATTTGGTTTGACCAATTTGAGTACAAATGTAGATTTAAACATAGCACTAATAAAAATAAGTGATAAAAACCATCCACTCATAAAAGTTCTAATTGAATTGTCACGTAATAAATAGCGTGAGATAACTTGATCTATCATAGGTTTGTAAATACATTGTAAATAATTTACAACAACTTGTCTACTAACTACAGCATAAAGTTTAAAATATATTAATATTAATACAACACTTGTAAAGAAAGCAAAACCGATTTTCCTTTGAAACAAGTCTGACATTAAAAGTAATGATGAATAATTTTGAGTTGAAGAACTTGGTAATTGTGTAATGAATACAAATGGATCATAAACATAAGGTGTTGTAAATAAAACATATGGAAATCTTTCCCATGAAAGACTTAATGAAATTGTTAAATGAGCTTGTCCATCAACAATTATACCAATTATACCATTCCACTTGTTACTCGACTCATTTCTGTAACCAAATAATGACTCATTATGTCTCAACAAGGACATTGATGCATTCAATGCTAAAGTTGTTTCGTAAATCAATGGTGTAGCAACATTGTCAATTGTCCCAGATTTTAAATAACGACTCATAGATTTCCTAAGACGAGAGTCTAATGAATCAAATCCATTTCCAGAAGGATGTACCCAAATTAATTCACGACCTTTGAAATTCAACCAATTATTATAGTTTTTAATCACCAAATCAGATGTAATTATAAAATAAAATGTTAACAGCCTATCCAAAACTGCATTTTCAACATCTTCAAGTGGTTTATTTAAGTATATGATGTGATACGTAAATTGAGACAGTGATGAAAATTGAGTTATTATTGTAGAAAGAGAAAATTCTTGTACAAAATAGAATATACGTATGCATTGAATAGTGTGACGAGATATTAGTAAATCTTGCTTATAAGAATTATTAGTCTTTTCAAACTGAATCAATGTTGGATTTTGAAATGTGTCATCACTAAGTATTACTGGACACTCTAGAAATTGCTTGTCACATTTCCAAATTATTGTACAGTTTTCAATAAAATTAAATTCTTGAATTTTTGAAACGAAGCTTTCACGTTGTAATAAATGAAACAACAAACAATTTGAACTTGTAATTATGCAAATAATGCAATACAGACGATACGACATGATGATGCTACAGTGGTGGTGTACTTGAATGTAAGCTGTCAAGGACAAATCTGGAAATAATATGAAGTAGTACAATAAACGTAGTATGTTATAAATAAAGTGGTCCTCAATAAAAATATGTGGTGGTATATTTACTATAATAATATTGACACTATTGTCAAGCCCATTAAGTGTTATCCAATTGAGACTCTCTTGCTACACCTGTATTACAATAAGCTGGAGGTGATTATGTATACTTATAAAAATTGTTATTTGCTTATACATTGCACGTAGTAAGTTGCAATTCTAAAAATTCTATGTTCTTAATACAGTTCTAAAGAAATAATCAATGCAAATCACTGAATCTACTTATAATATAGTCAAACTGGTTTTTACTTAGAACAAGAAGAAGATACAAGATCTTTTATTATTACAAGGTGTAAAATTAAGCACAGCATTAATGTTATGTGACACAGGGTTTGTTTTTGTATACGACAACATGCAGAAGCGCACATGGGCCACATATAAATATAGAATAGAATCAATAAGTAAAATATAAATAAATACTATTTTTTAAACAAAATTAATTTACATTATACATATGTAAAGTTAGTTTGTTTTTATCACACAAATAATGGTAACTAGTTTGCCAAAAAGTATAAGTCTTGTAGAGAGATAATCTTCTTGAGAGATGATAGGTCGTAGAAATGTATAATGTTGAATAAATTATGGAATTATGATATTGTTGTAGTATATTCTTCATCAGAGCATAGTCTCACAGACATGGTTCGTTTGTTGAAGCCAATGTCACGTAGTTGATTGTGAGATCTGCAAATTTTATAAAATAACAACATTTAAGTTTATTAATTGAAAAATATTGTCTATATATTATACCTTGAGCCAGGGTAAACTTTGGCACATTTTCCGTTGCATTTCTTATACTCACAAAGGAATACACAGTTGCCCTTTAAGAAAATAAAGGATTCAAAATTAGAGTCATTTCACGTCTTCCACATAATAAACACACGTTGATTATATTGATATTGATAAAGTAATTTACCTTTGTGTCTACTGATGAAATTTTCTTTCGCCATAATTTAGGAACATTTTGGCATTTAACACCTTCCAGTGTCAAAGTTGTAGAGTAACCTATAAAAGTGTAACATCATTTATAATTAAAAATTATACTTCTAGTTGTAAAATTAATTGTCAATTACCCAAATGCTGCTCCCAAGGATAAAGAGCAACCTCTTTTGGAGTTCGATTGTTGCTAGTATTACTGTTATTAGTAATTACTCCAGCTTCAGTTGAACTAATGATGAAAATAATTAGTGCAACAATTGCACACGACAAGATATTGTTGAGATACTTAAGATCCATGTCTTCTCCAGTCACAATATCTAAAAGGATTAAAACTCTCACACAAAAAAGTTTTCTATATATACTGGTGAACTCGTTATCAAACAATCCAATAGTTTTAGTCACATATATAATAGATAATTGAGATTAAAGTAAAAATCACACTAATTTTAACGGATATTGATGATGTGCGTAAATGTCAAAAATATGTCAGAATATGACTACGCGAGCTCTTTTTCCGTTCCACTGTGTTTTATTTGTCTCTCTTGCTCAAACTGTTTGCTCTATTTCAACTGTTGAATTCTCTAACAACTCAATATATATGTTTGTACCTTGTTCACTTGTTTGTTCATATACTGTAGGTAGATATACTTTCACAAGTACAATATTTGCATTCACATCACACCCTAATGGTATTCACTAAGGCTAAAAGTTAGAACACAGAGCACCACTGGAAGAGATGTCGAGAGAGATGCAAATTGTCTTCTTTCCTTTTGAAATACTTTTCAGGTTCTGAGTTCTGACTATAATTATTTTATAGCAAGTTTACACGATGTAAATTACACCTCTTTCATTTCATTACATTATTATGTACATATGTTATAAAACTTGATTATCTATGTCGCGTTCGTGGTACGTTGTTTACGTACAAATAGATATAAGACGTGTGAAAAAATGAAACACGCACATAGACCATGATGAGATGAAAAACAGTAAAATCTGTATAAATTCTATAATAGTACATTTGTGTTTTCCTTCCCCCTATAGCTAGCAACAAATGGAACACAAAAGTAATTTTTGTTTTTTGGCATTGGCAAATTGAACGTGGGCCTTTTGTGATGCGTCATGAGTTACAACTTCTAGAAGAATTACTCTTTATGTACTTAATTTTTTTAAACTATAAATAGAACTATGAACACTGAAGTCATTTCCATATGTATTGTAGTTTGATATCTACTTACAATCTGTAATGTAATATCTTGCAGACTCATAACAAGATGTACATAAAACGTGATGAAGTATTAAATCTGCATGCATAATAAGCATACTCTACCAAACTTACTAACAACAAGCCAAGTAGCAATAAAATAATAGTCTTTTCTTGATGAAGTCATTTGCAAAATGAAAACTGCTTTCGTGAGGCAATCTGACACCGATTATCCTGTTTGTTTATGTTCTATGAAATTTCCTTGAAGCCTACCTCACAAAATTGGCAAGAAATTAAAAGGGCATAGACATCAAGGTTTCTATTAACCGTTGCACTTTTAGGTTCAGGACGGGTTCTCGAAAACGAGTCGGGTTTTATTCGACCGATTTGTTTCATTTTGACATATGTTATAAAGTTTGACCTTCTCATTTCAAAATGACATGTCATTGACCTGTGTATTTAATATTTCAGCCGCTAGAGGGCTCAAAAGTCAATGATCATTTTTGGTTGCATCGGTTTGGTTTCGACATATGTCATATACTTTGACATCCTGATTCGAACGGTATATAAGAAAAAATTCTATGTTTAATATTTAAACCACCAGAGGCCTCCAAAGTCGTAAATATTTTTTCCATCGATCGAGCTGATTTCGATATATGTTATATAATTTGACATCCTGATTCGAACGGTATATAAAGAAAAAATTCTAGGTTTAATATTTCGACCACCAGAGGCCTCCAAAGTCGTAAATATTTTTTCCATCGATCGAGCTGATTTTGACATAAGTCATACAGTTTGACATCCTTATTCAAACGGCATATTAGAAAAAATTCTAGGTTTAATATTTCAACCACCAGAGGCCTTTAAAGTCGTAAATATATTTTGCGTTGATCGAGCTGATTTCGACATATGTCATGTAGTTCGACATCCTTATTCAAACAACATATAAAGAAAAAATTCTATATTTAATATTTCGATCACCAGAGGACTATATTTTGAGTCGATTGAGTTAAATTCGGTATATGTTACAAAGTTCACCCTTGTGACTTAGCTAATACGGCAGCGAAATTGTGCTAACGCTATATGCATGTTCTAACAAATATAGCATAAAAAAGGTAAAACCTTTCAGGCAAGTCTCCAATACTTTACATAAAATTCAGATGGCGGTCGATCATATTCATAAAGTCCTCACTCACAGACCAAGTATAAAGGTATTGAACTCCATTGTATACTTCTGTTTGAGTTGACCAAAGTTTGAGTATAGAGAACCTTTTTATAACCTCATGTGGAAATCGTTTCTGTAAAGCTAAATTCTTCTTGCTTACAAATCCTCTAGTAGTAGAAACTGGTCGAATAGGTTTGTAATTTAGTGCTTTCTTTTTAAGGATCGGCTTACAATAATTTGCCTAACAGCCACAACATTTGTTAGAGCGTTCTGGTTTTGGCTGACTTTGACATTTTATCTCAAGATCCAGTGGTATTCGACATAATTTTGAAGATATAAAAACCGATTTCAAAACTAATATCTTATCTAGAGCTGAGATATTAAATGCTTTGCAAATTTTTTGATTTCGAGTCACTAACGCATTCTTTTTCAACATAAACAAGTTGTATTGTAGCATTTCTGTAGTTTTATCTAAACTTTCAACTTTTGGTTGTAGTGGTGGTTCAATATGTAATTGACAGCCCATATTAGTCATTACTTAAAGTTGATGACATTATTATTTTTATTTTTGTCATTTCATGATAGCCTGCACTGTATTGGACATTTTGTTGGTTTTTCTTCATCAGCAAATAAATAAAGATGTTCAAAACGTCTCATAGTCTTTCGTGAGTTGGATGATTTTGCGTTATTTCAGATATATAATCACCAACGCTGTCATCTAAAACAACAGCTAATTCCCTATAAACTTCAACGCCTACTAGCGCTTCACTTTCTACTCTTATAATTAGTTGAAACCCTTCACTTGTATCTTCATCACATAAGTTACAATATCAAAACTAGGTGTTGTCATTTACAATAGAGAAAACGATTATTAATTATATCCATTTTCTTCTTAGATAATTCTCATATTGTAACTTAAAGTGAATATCGTAAAGAATTATATTCACAATGACTTACTTTCATTTCGTTTCGAACATTTCGGCATAGACTGAACCTGACCTAAGCTTTGAGTGGAATTTTTCACTAAAAAGTGAAAAATGAAAAAAAGTGAAATATTTCAAAATTTTTCCCAACTGTAAAATAGTTGAAAAGTGAAAAAACTGAAATATTTGAAAACAATGCAATTTTGCACTGAAAGAATTGAAAAAAATTCTTGTGTTTTTGGGGCTATTTCACGCCTAATTACACTAGATGGTGCCCAATTTCAATTCTTTCACTGAAAAATTTCAATTTTTTCATTTATTTCAATTCTTTCATTTTGTTAAGTTGGAAAACTAACAGAAAATCACTATTTATTTCTCTTAATAGCTGAGTTTGGTTCCGCAGAGTTTATTAGATAGTCAGATTTAATTTATTTGTTGCAATTTCATTAAAGCCAAAAATATTCATTCTACTTGTTAAGAAGATGATCAAATACTGTATTTTCTCGTCTGCCATTTTTGACATTTCACAAAGTGCAATGTTACTTAGTAGTTAAACTGTTGAAATATAAACTACATTCAACAGAACATTACATGATGCAGTGTAGCAATATAAGTTGGACTAAGAGACTGAGCAACAATCTTACTGAAAGTTTATGAACAAATTACATTATTTTTTAATCTTACAACTAGCATTTTAGGTGAAGAAGTAACGATGTTGAAACGTCCCAATTTCATATTCCGTCCGTGGCATGCTCAAAAAAGTCTTTTTGAAGTTTGTCTGCCACATAAAAGTTTACAAAATGAAAGATTTTAGGTCTTTACTTTTTGCTCTGTTGCTCAAGAGTGGGTACCTGCCAGTATATAATAACAAATATTACCTTGATGTGTAATTCATTCTTAGAGCAAAAAGGTATTGATTCTATCATCATAAACTCACGGTCTAAATGTCCAAGTTGAAACTGAACCAATGTGACCTTCTCACGGTGCGAGATAGTTTCATTTTAGGCAGTAATCTTAAGATAGAATACTTTAAATGTGATCAATTTTCAAGTCAATGGTATATTCCATGTTGCTACACTTTAATGCTACATTTGTCACAACATACATATAGCGTTAGCACAATTTCGCTGCCGTATTAGCTAAGTCACAAGGGTGAACTCTGTAACATATATCGAATTTAACTCAATCGACTCAAAATATATTTACGACTTTGGAGTCCTCTGGTGATCGAAATATTAAATATAGAATTTTTTCAAATATGCCGTTTGAATAAGGATGTCAAACTGTATGACTTATGTCAAAATCAGCTCAATCGTCACAAAGTATTTTTTCGACTTTGGAGGCCTCTGGTGGTTGAAATATTAAACATAGAATTTTTTCTTTATATACCGTTCGAATCAGGATGTCAAATTATATAACATATGTCGAAATCAGCTCGATTGACGCAAAATATATTTACGACTTTGGAGGCCTCTGGTGGTCGAAATATTAAACCTAGAATTTTTTCTTTATATGTCGTTCGAATCAGAGCGTCAAGTTATATAACATATATCGAAATCAGCTCGATCGATGGAAAAATATTTACGACGTTGGAGGCCTCTGGTGGTCGAAATATTAAACATAGAATTTTTTCTAATATGCCGTTCGAATCAGGATGTCAAAGTATATGACATATGTCGAAACCAAACCGATGCAACCAAAAATTATCATTGACTTTTGAGCCCTCTAGCGGCTGAAATATTAAATACACAGGTCAATGACATGTCATTTTGAATTGAGAAGGTCAAACTCTATAACATATGTCAAAATGAAACAAATCGGTTGAATAAAACCCGACTCGTTTTTGAGAACCCGTCCTGAACCTAAAAGTGCAACGGTTAATAGAAACCATGATAGACATATAAACATGTAGAGATGATGTAAAAATATGTTGTTCGATCTTCAAGTACTTTTGTGTATTCCATGTCACTCACTCATTTCCACAATTTCACACGAAATTATTGTTTACTTGTAGACTTGTGGCCAAATCAAATGAGTAGGAGTAGATTACAGTTAAATATTAATTTAATGCATGATCTCTTTCGACTTTTGCCCTCGTCTTCAATTCTGTTCTTTTTTACTTAGTATAATAGACGTGTTAATAACGTGGTAGTGTCGTCATCATGTTTATAATATGAATGACCATTATATACATTGATAAAAACTTATGGCTTGGTAAAGGACATGACGTAACTCATTGATACTATACATATATGCATTGGTTGAACTACATTGAAAAGAGCTGAGTCTGCATTCAATTTCACTTGATTATTCTTAGAAAGAATAAATCAAAAAGGAAGTTCCTGTGGACTGTGGACGCATATTCAATGTACAATATGACATAGACTACTCTGAATATAGTGAAATCAGCAACCCGGATGAGATGAGGATACAATAGAAATCAATGTTATGAGTCACATTTTTTACAAATAGTCATGTTGCTATCATGTATATTATCAAGATGAAGATAATAATAATAAATATTCTATGTAAAGTGTAGGAAAGGAAGATGGTAGCAGATAACTAGTTTCTCTCTTTCAATTGTCAATCTTCTCATTCATGGCATTTTCTACTCGAGGACTATGACAGCAACTATACTGATGTACACTTCCCATCTACAACATTGATTACAACAAACAACAAGTAGACAATGGGAAATGACAAGAATCGTGACAAATTTTTTAGTTCTACCTAAAAGTCATTATAATATGTACCTTGTTCTCAATTTTACATGGTTTCATCATGCGTCAAACTCGAATATCATGCAAACTCATTTCACACTATTTATAAAATGTTTTTGACCTTTGTATATTGAAAAGAGAGTGGCTGGTAAATCCATAAAGTTTGATTTATGTAATATGAAATGAAGAAAAGAAGACAAAACCTTGAGTTGTCCAATTATCTTTGAAAATAATAAGGAAAGAATTTAAATAAGAAGAGCTACTGTTTTGTTCTCCAGCAGAGAAGGAGCAAGAAAACATTTTCCTCATGCGTCTTGCTGTATACTGGACCGTCATCAAAGATAATTATTATTATCATCATCAAAGACTTGTATTTAGTTAGACAAAATTACTCATATTATCTCAAGTTTTTATTGTGTTGTCAAAAAATTGTTGTTTTTAATTTTATGAGCGCGATATACGTTTTTTTCTTCGTCTGTCTAGAAAATTGCTTGCTTGTTTATGAGTTGCATTTTTTAATAATTTTCTGTATAACCTTGTATTATACAATAACACATAGAGTTTAAAATTTTCTAGACGTCATTTTGTTTAACTGGAACAACAACAACAATGGAAGACAACTCAACAATTGGAGATCCTGTTCGACGTGAAATGAATACTGCTATAAATTCCGAAAATGATGATGCCAGAAAGTTAAAGTTTCCAACAGGTAAATTGCCCTCTTACAATTTAACAGAATTATTATGATTCATCAAGTTAATATGATTGTTTGTTCTTTTTCAGCAATGGCTGATGTACTGTTATTGCTTCCATCAGAAGTCAATCTTTTGTTAAAACAAAGAGATAGAGTTCGTATTGAATCTGATGTTTTTGCAACTGAAGAAGAAAGTCAACTTATGACACATTCACAATTTGCACTAAAAACTAGAGAATTTTGTGAAAAATTTCAGCATCAGATGGACGAGTCATTAATTACAAAGCTTAGAGGGTATAAAATGATTTAAATATTATAGACTAAGGATATTATTATGTTAATTGACAATAATGTTTGGTATATTTATCCTTGCAGAGTTTTAATTAAAAGATCACCAGTAGAACTTCATAAATATGAAATTGTAACATTGGCCACATATTGCTTTGATGATGTTGACAATGCAATTGAAGTTCTTCCTAGTTTATTGCAACCTATTCCTGGAGGAAAGTGTCCTAGATTTACTAGAGCTCAACTTCAAATTTTGCTCAGTGATTTACTTGATGTAATTAAAACACATGAAAAGTATGATGCATGAATGATTTTTTAATAAATTTCTTTATTTCCTTTTCATTGCTGCAAGATTAATATCTACAAAATTATTAGTAGCCATTGATGTTGCTTCTTTCTTTTCTTGTTTTGATCTGTAAATGTATCCAACGACTATTAGTAGTAAACCAATACTACTAATAATCCATTTCCCTTTGTCTATAATTTCAAGAAATGTATACAATTTCACAAACATGCCTGTAAATTCTTCTGGTAAAGCAGCAGACTATACATATAAGAACATAAATATACATACTTCATTAGATAAATTACATTTAAACTTTAATTGCATTTAATTACCTCTTGTGCCCACATTATTGGAAATGTACGATTAACTTTTAGTTTTGAAAATGAAGGCATTTCATCATAAGCAATCACATCCATATTAAATTGAAGACGTTTTGCAGCTCTTAATGTTGCTCCACTTAGCTGAAACAATTTAGTGAAAACATAAAAATGATTTAAAACTTTTATCTTTTAATGACATTTAACAGTTACAGGGTGTTTGTACTTTATAAGTTATGAGAACAATTTGCTCCACCGCCATAATTAGACGGTTTTTTCCAAAATTTTCAACACAAAAAGTGTTGCTTAT
>VCNE01006269.1:0-10157 GCA_009869805.1 Oncopodura yosiiana
CTCAATCACCTGTTTTATATATGACTCTTAGTATCAAATCAAGTAGAATATGTAAATGTACGTGGCAGAATGCTCATTATCATTTTGTTTATTGATGACCTTAGGTAGAGAAACACGTCGCGTACTGCATTAGTACTTAAACTTGTATGTTATATAATGATAAAAACACGTTATGAAACAGTTTATTTTATTCAATATATTAAATACAATTTCTTGTAGCATTGCTACTTCCAATCAATTTGAGTTTACTTATTCATCATAAAAATACAGATATATTGAGCTTCTTTTGTAGACATTTTAATCTGCTTTGTAATTGTACTAATTTTCTCTTGAACACCAATCCAATTTTTAATATCCACCATTTCTATCACGTCCATTATTAGTTTGTTGTGACCATCCAGACCATCCATTACTATTAGTTTTATACATTGGACCTATAGAAAGCACATAAAATCATGTATATTAAGGTTTTATCTAAAAATCATCATGCTAGAACTTAAAGAAGTACCGTGCCAAAATCTTCTGATTGCCTTCTTTGCTTTTATAACTTTTCTCTGCAATCTCTTGGCTGCTCTTGTAATGTGTCTCAAAATGCCTCTTTTCTAAGTTCACAATAATACAAGATTAGTTATTCTCAACAACAGTAAATGAATTAATAACTTACAACTCGACCGTGTTTCAATAATGACAAGTCTTTCATAAAGGTTGCATCATTTCCGCCATCAAGTGATTGAATAAAGTCCATCACTTGAATTCTTTCAAATGAATCTAAAGGTCTTCCGAATAAGTATTTTTCCAATTCACGTTCCTAAATATTAAAAAATGCCTAAGTTAATCACTGTTCTTACAGAAAACTAGATTAGAGTAACTTACCTTTGCTTCCACTACCCTCAATTTTGTACTTTTCGTAAAACAATCGACGGTCAACTCTAACATGATAATAAGAAACGGAAGTAATAATAGACGAATTGCCCACATTTTGTAACAATGAACGTATTGTTCTTACAAAGCTACTTACACTTTGACAAACTTTTGACAAATGGGAAGAAAAAAATGCAACTACTTCCATTTCTTGTCATCGTAGCGGACTTTTGATATGTGTGTTCCTAGCCCAATAAAATACATAATATGGAAATTAAGTCTCTGTATTTCGCATAGCAGTACTTTTTTATGCAACATGAGGAAAAGGGAAAAAAATGTGTATCACTTTTGTATTATGAAATTACTATAAACAGTGGTGGTTATGAATATCTCAACAATAAAAGTGCAGGGTATGTTTTATTTTATTAGCATAGCTCTCCTCTATATAGCATAAACGATAATATGTTGTCACTCGACCGAATTCTCAAAATGATTAGATTCATTGATATATATAAGACACACATCCACAAGTATAAATACCTACATATATATATAAGAAGCTCTGTAGTAAAGTAAATAGTATTATTCATATATTTATACAGAGCATTATTATTTACTATTGCAAAGGAATACAGGAAATGACAGTTCCCACTATCGTGAGAATTACTTTAGTGTGATGTGAGTCAACAATTAAAAAATAAATACAGTTACCAAACTTTTTATAGTGCCGATATTTAAAATCCAATTTTATTTATTAATTCATTCAACAGTTAATTAAGAACTACTCACTACTCAACAATTATTAATATTAATTAGTATAACATTTAAAAATAAAAGTAATTATTGACGCTGAGGTTGAGGTTGAACATTATTAACATTTTGTTGAGGATTCATCATAGCATTATTATTATTATTAACCTGCTGCTGTGGATGTTGAGCTATTTGTTGAACATTATTATTATTGACTTGTTGTTGTAATTGTGGACGTTGAGCATTATTTGGTCTTTGCTGTTGAGCATTTTTAGGATGATGATGAAGTGGATGAGCAAAAGTAGCTCTTAAAACATCAGAAGTAGCTGCAGCAGCCATTGAGCCTAATCTTGTCAACTCATTGATAGCATTTCCAACTGGACTTATGTAAACTGGTCTCTTTTGATTTCTAACATTCTTCTTAGCTCCAAAAGGTCTTTTGGGACGATACCATTGTTGCATATATGATTGCGAAACTCCCTGAAAAATATAACACAAATCATCAAGCTCTTCTACAATATAATTTATAAAATAATAATTATTATTATTAGATTGATATATACATCAGGGTGACGATGTAATTGCATTTTGCCAGGCATAAGAGGACGAGGTCCAACCAAAGCATTCTTAGGATGTTGTTTCTTCAAAATTACACGAGGTTTTTGATGATGCTGTTGTAAATGACCCAATTGTTGTTTCTGATTTGGTCCATAAACAGGATGCCATAAATCATCTGATCCTTTAGTTGGATCAAAAGCATTTTTAGATAATTGCTCAAATGGAATTGCTGTTGTGGATAATCCGTAAGCCTGCATATAAATAAATAAACATATACTTAATTACACTCATTACACTCATCTGACGCAATTTTAAAAGCTCTATTGTAAAGTAATAAGGAAACTTACATGACTATTGATTGGGACACCTGCTAGCAGCATTCCTTGTGATTGCGATGACCTCCTTTGGCTTCTTCTTCCACCGATTTCAAGTCCATTGATTGCAATAATGAACAATGCTACACATAGAACTGAGCAAACTATCTTCGTCATTTTATAAAATGATGATGACACTTATTAGAAATATCAACAATATAAGTTGTCAGTAAAAGTGATAGTGACCAACTAACTGATTTTCTTCAAGAATTTAACCCTTTTGTATTCAATTTAGTTTTTCTGTACAAAAAGGGATGTATTCATTATATATTATTTTATATTATGAAGAAGAGACGAGGTGACACTTCCGGTTGTTTCTTTTCAACTGTTTGTATATATGTATAGTGAAGTGGACAGTAAAATTGAAAGTGAAGTGCATTTAATTCAACAACAAGTGAATTTTTTTCAGGAAATGTTAATAGCTGCATATACATTACATTGTTACTCTCTTTTGTCTTATGGAGAAAATTTCTTGATTGACAATGTTGCGAAACATTTTTTTCTCATTACGTTTAAAGTGTCATCCTATATGCTTTTAAAAAATAATTATTAAAACTTTCAAATTTAACTTAAAAGCTGAGTCATTTAAAAAAAATTCTCATGCATTCTTCAGATTTCACATAGATTACATAAAAAAATTATGTGACTTTTGACTTTCATTGTACCCACAAATTTGTCAGGAATTTGACAACAGTAATTGAATTATTAAGCTAAGAAGGCGTGGGCGCTATGCTGCACTTCCTTGTGACCAGAGGTTAATGAATTATAAGCATTTTATTCATTAGTTTGCTAATATATGTACGTACACGACTATTGTGCATTATTGCAATTTTGACCTTGAATAGCCTTTGATCTAATTACGTGCTAATAAAAATGTATCAAAGGTCAACGACAAATTAACCTCAGTCAAAAAACCTAATGATGATATTATAGTCTAGAGCTATAATAAACGTGCTTAGCATACACAGTTAAATAAACTTCTAATAAAAAAATATAATACACAATAAACCGAGTGTGAAAGCGTTTTTTATTTACTCTTACTTCTACTACTCTATATATATTCTTAGCAATAGAACAAATAATTTAGTAGCACAGAAAAAGAACGAAGACAGGATACGAAAGTAGAAAAAAATCAACAGTCGTAGTCTACATAAAATACAATAATAAATACCTAACTCAACGTTTCAAACTACATTAAAAGAAGAAGATAAACTCTTGTTTTCAAGATTTCTTGGTGTGGGAAAAGTTGTCATTTTTTCCTTCCTACTAAAAAAAGTATTCTAATGTGTAGCATATGAGACCGAAAGTAGTTTTTTTTTCTACTGACTAATGTTAATTGTTCTCTTCATGTTCGTGATAAATAGGTAAAGTCCACAATGCTATCTTTCATTTTTCTTGTTATTTCCTTTTGTCATTATTTTATTACTCTTTCAGAGAGAGAGAATATGCTTAATATACTCACCCTTTTTTAATTATAATTTGATATATGGTAGGTTAATTGCTAATAAACTCTTGTTTTCAAGATTTCTTGGTGTGGGAAAAGTTGTCATTTTTTCCTTCCTACTAAAAAAAGTATTCTAATGTGTAGCATATGAGACCGAAAGTAGTTTTTTTTCTACTGACTAATGTTAATTGTTCTCTTCATGTTCGTGATAAATATGTAAAGTCCATAATGTTATCTTTCACTTTTCTTGTTATTTCCTTTTGTCATTATTTTATTACTCTTTCAGAGAGAGAGAATATGCTTAATATACTCACCCTTTTTTAATTATAATTTGATATATGGTAGGTTAATTGCTTTCAAGTGCATATAAATATTGACGAGCGGAAGTATTAAGAAGGAGAAGAAGAGTCTCGTCGTCTGTCGTTTCATATAGTATAGCAATATAATAATTACAATCAAAGTGAAACTGAGGTTGACACATTTATCTTTATAGCATTGTGGATAGTGATATTATTATTGTACATGCTCAACTTGTTTTTTATTAGCTAATTTCAAATAGTATATCATACACTGTTTTACAAAATAATACACTTTGGCAAATAAAATTACTATACGTGTAGTACAACATACACTACATATTTTTTTACTCTCTCAAATTACAAAAAAAAGCAGGCATAGCACAACAAAATATTTTAGCATTCAAAAGGTTGCAAACAAATGTACATACAAAAATTGTTAAATCTACATACAAACACAAATTACTACATTCTAAAAAAGACTCAAGCCTAATAATACATACCAAATTACCAACAACATGCATAAAACTACTCTAAGCTAAATTAACTCTATTTAATAATAACTCTAAATTCTTAACGACTAGTTTTGCACTTTGTTTTGATTGTATTGGACATAAATTGCATGTCATTATATCCAAATTAGAAAAAGTATATAGCTTACGTATATATATGTAAGTGATTTTTGATTAGTTTCAAAAAAATACATGATGAAAAAAATAACTTATTTTTTTACAATATAATATATAATAGTTTTAAAATGAACTGTGGAGCAAAATTGCAGCATGTCAAGTAAAAAGTGTAATATCAGTCTGTGATAAAGGTGAAGACGTCTGCAAAAAAAAAATAAAATCAACAAAGTTAACTCAATACTTTTTTGATATTAAAAAAAGTTCTTTTAGTTAATCTTTCTTACCTTGTGATATGATTATCATGATTAAATGGCATTTGCAACACCATTGATTAAGCATGAAAATCCTGTTGTTACTGCTGTGATAATATTTCCAACTTTACTAATGCCATTTGTTAATTTTCTTGCTGCTGTTTGCTTCACTGTACGCAGTCCACTTCTCACATGATCTTTGGCTCCTTCCAAAGCATTCCATATAAATGATAATTTCTACCGTACAAAAAGTACATTAACATCAATCATATTATTATATTCCTATTAGATTATGTCTTACATTCCCAACTCCTCCTCCACTAAATGCTGAAGATGCATTAGTATTACTTGCAGCAGGAACACCATACATGGAACTCGGTTGTTGATTACTAGGAGCTCCATAAGTACCACTTGGTGTTTGAGCTGAAGCTTGAGTGTCAAGTGCTCCAGGTGGTCTACATTTGTTAATTTTCTTGCTGCTGTTTGCTTCACTGTACGCAGTCCACTTCTCACATGATCTTTGGCTCCTTCCAAAGCATTCCATATAAATGATAATTTCTATCTCATCACACAAAAAGTACAATTAACATCAACCATCTCACTAATACTAAATTATTTCTTACATTCCCAACTCCTCCTCCACTAAATGCTGAAGATGCATTAGTATTACTTGCAGCAGGAACACCATACATAGAACTCGGTTGTTGATTACTAGGAGCTCCATAAGTACCACTTGGTGTTTGAGCTGAAGCTTGAGTGTCAAGTGCTCCAGGTGGTCTAATTGCTGGAAATTGATTTCGACTTTCTTCAGTTAGACTGACAGAGTTAGCAATACTTGGACTACCCGCATAGCCACCTTGTGTTTGTGTTGAAGCTGGATAGCCACCGTTATTATCACTACCACCACCATTAGTGTTACTAGCTGCTTGATTATTATTAAAGTTAGTACTACCAAAAGGAAATGTGGCACCTAAACCAAAACTATTAGTACCTGCTGTTTGAAGTGAATTTGGCTGTTGTTGTTGTTGTGTATTAGTATTTTGTGTCTGTTGTTGTTGTGGAACTGTTTGTTGTGTCTGTGGTGTTTGTGGAAGTGCTTGTTGTTGTGCAAATTGTGTATTGGCTGAAACTGCTAAACTATTAGGAGGCCTTATAGCCTGACCTACATTAGAAGAGCCTGAAAAAGAGCCCTGGTTAATAAAGCCACCTTGCAATTGAAGTGGTTGTTGTAATTGTGATAATTGTTGTGATGAAGCTACTACATTACTTTGAAAGGATGCACTAGGGTAATTTAAATTACTTGGTGAGACTGGTACACTACTACTAGGGAAATTATTTGAGAACGAACCTTGAGCTCCCTGTTGTGGAACAGAATATTGTGGAGCAGTAGCTTGAGTAGCAAATGATGCTGAATTAGTTGACCCTTGTTGTTGTAAAGGATTATTAGTAAATGTAGCCTGATTAGTAGTAGCAGAAGGTGAACCATAGTTTAAACTTGGATTTTGAAAGTTTCCAGCTGCCTGGAAATTTGTGTTGGTATTTGAAGCTGTGCCTTGAAAGTTAATTGAAGCAGTTACTGGCACACTGTTAGTACCTTGTGTTTGGAAATTTGATTGAAAGGCAGAGCCAAAATTACCTTGATTTTGAAATGTTGCTCCACCTTGATTACTAGATTGAAGCCCTGGGTCAACATTACCTCCTGAACCTTGAGTATTTAAAAATCCACCACTAATATATTGACCATTTCCTACCTGATTGTTATTCTCAAAGCCACTACTACTACCTACATTACTATTAAAACTACTATCATAGCCACCTAAATTATTACCCTGGTTGAAGTTATCTTGATTATTTTGATAACCTCCATTTTGATTTTGATAGCCACCATTATTATCATTATTGGTATAGCCTGATGTAGCTTGTGTTTGTAAATTATTATTTGCTGATGCTGCTACTGTTGGAACTTGTACTTGACGTTGGAATTGTGTATTAAATGCTTGACTTGGAAATCCATTAGAAGCTTGTGTAATTGGAAATACTGCACTTTGAGTTCCTCCTGAATTACTACTGTCTGACTGTCTTGATTCTCTATTTGGAAATTGACCTCTGGATGTACTAACTTGTCTTGTTGATTGTGATGATGGTGGTGATTCATTAAGACTATTATCATTTAGTAAACTAAATGCATCTGGTGGTGTATAGGCTGATTGGTAATTACTATTTGATAATGATGTTGACGTTGTAAATGAAGGATTTCGTTGATATCCTATTGTAGCCTGTACAAAAAAAGTTATAAAAATAATAATATTTAATAATAATGCATGAGAGATTATATGTATGCAACAGGTGTAGAAATATTATTTATCTTAATCAGTTGTAACATTCATAATGCGTAATCATTATATTAGATATCATCTGATATGAATTTTGTATGTCATATATATTTTGCAATAGACTATATTTGTTCTTGGAAACATGCCATAAAATATAAACTATAGAGTTGAGTCAAAAGTGCATTTTCAGTTGAGAGAGGATTATAAATAAATTGGTCAATACTAGTAATAAAATTATTCATTTGAGACAATAAATGTCAGTTAGCAATATAATCCAAAAATGATTCACTGCATAGTGAGTGATGTGTCTCACGAGTTGACGTAAATCATCATAAAATTGATATAAAGATCATATGACTGATAAAAATGAATATTTTATTTTATGTATATGTGTAGTACATCACCAAGTTATATGACATGACTTTTCTCTCTCTCTTTCTAATGTTTTGTAAGTTGTAAGAGAGTTGTATTTAGATTTTCTCATGTCACACGGTAAAGTTGATTTGTAAAATCTCAACTCTTCTTCTATAATCAGACACACGGCAAACACATACACAATTTCTCACACAGTTGCATTTGTCATAAAAAAACTATAAAACTTTCAAATGTATGTAAATCACTTGTAAAAGTTCACAATGTAAAATTATTTAAGTTGACAAAAAAGTTAGTCCATATGATCACTTCCATTCAATTAAGAAAACTTGAAGACTTTTATAAAAATGTGATGACGCTACTCCAAATGTAATCCAACAGCGTTCACATTACTCAAGAAACATATTAAAAATTAATTAAAAAGACTCACCTTTGTAACTTGTCTAATATTATTTTGAGGTGCGGAGACTCCATATTGAAAAAGTGACGATGATGAAACAAACAAAATCCACACTAAAATTTTAAAACTCTGGTCTAAATCAACCATCATGTAATTACACTAAAGGAATAAAGAAACGACTTATAGGTAAAAGTGGGCATCTGGTCCAACAACACATTTGAAAAGAGAGATGACACAATACTTTTTATTTTATTCTTCTTTACTATAATCTAACAGCACAAATAAAGGAACCACAAAATAACAAAATCTCCAATGAAAAAATTATCTTTCTCTCTCTGTCGCACTCTCTACATATATTGTCTTTAGCTCAAGACTCAACTATATCAAATGAAAAGTTGAGTTTTCACTTCATCTCAATAAGTAATTGTATTTATATTTTTTGCTTTAGACCTCACCTCATATAGTTAATAGTTAGTGTACAGTGACAATATATAAAAAATGAGTCCCCTTACTAATAATACAACTCAAGAAGAAAAAAAACAAGAGCAAGAGGAATTCTTCTTAAGGTAAGCAAGACATATACAGTAAATAATAAATATTGACTCACACTCATAATGTATACATGATGGGATAATAATATATGAGAGAGAATGAAATCTAGAAATAGAAAGGGGAATAAAAATGTTTTATTAGTCTACTAGATCCGGTCATGCTGTCTTAGCATTATGCTTCATACATTAAATGTATATAAAAAAAGTATGTCTCAGGTATCAATTCTATCAACCAAGCAAAACCTTCCTTACTTTTTTTTGCAAAACGTCTTCTTGACAGAAAAACAGAGAATGAAAAGGTTACGTATATAGGTAAAGTACTCGTTAATAATAGGTTCTCTATTGCTAATAACTTTGAGGAACTGTGAGACTACTAAGATTATATGTATATAAACGTATATTATACTTGACAGTATAGTAAGTTGAGTCTATAGAATGCAGTTCTTATGAACAAACGTCTCAATAAAAATACTTGGTTGTGGCGTGTGCTAATTACCAGCGACATTTAATACTGTACCTTATAGAGAAGAGAGCGGAAGTGCACCTCAACTCAAATACTACAATTAAATGTATAGTGCAGTATGTCGATGATGACTTTTCACTTTCGTGGGAACTATAACGCACCTTACTTTTGTTGACACACACTTCATCATCGTCAGTCGTCGTCATCGGCATCATTAGGAAGAAGTATGCATATAGTATTGCAATATATTAATTATATTTCATTTACATGTAGATATACAGTATATAAGTACAAGGGCTTAAAAATATTGCAAAAGTGATGCATCCGCCGTGTCACTCTCGTTTTCTTATATTTATATACTTGTCATTCTTATTTATTATTGCATTAGAGAGAGAGAGAAAGAAAATTGTAAACATTTACATTTTACACATCTTACAAGAATCTATTATATATGGGAAACGATTAAATTTTGCAATAGTTTTAAGAATTAATTACTCTCTCCTGTACACAAGTTAGGATATTATATTACAGAGCTATAAAAAGAAATGCTTCACAAACTATTGCATTATAATGAGAGTTAATAAAGTCCTTAAGTATATTATCACACTATAATTAAATTCGGTCAGTTGAGTTGTAACATATTTAGTAATTGATTAGTATCTGTAAATGTTGAACAAATAACACAAATATGTCATTTCATGTAATCCTAATGTTTTAAGATAAAATACACATATGAAATTAAGTTCTCAAGTGAGAAATATTAAGTCTTGTTGTTGTTGTGTCGAGCATATTTACTTATTTACCCATTGATGTAATAATTACTGTGTAAATAATTAAGACAGTTAAAAAAGAGTTTCAATATGTGCAATATGCAA
>VCNE01006272.1:0-26294 GCA_009869805.1 Oncopodura yosiiana
ATCTTGTGAACCAACTGAGACTGACTTTATATACAGTAGTGTGAGAGTCAATGTACGATAAATGAAGAGGAAACTAAATATTTGTCAACTTCCTTCCTTCAACTATACATAAAAGTTCAAGGCATAAATTCATATCCATCATTTTCATCTCATATCACATTTTATAATAAATTCATATCTCTTTTGTGCACCCAACTTTATATACGAGTCTCCCCTTGAAGGTTTATATCGTCCTTGTAGATCAGTGGATAGATCGCTGGACTTCTATAAGATGCATGTAATGCGTGAGTAATCCAGAGGCCGTGGGTTCAAATCCCACCAAGGATGATAATTTTTGCATCTTTTTGATCTTAATACTTGAAATATATTAAGTAAACTTATATTTTTTTTTAATTTCTGACTTTTTATTACACATTTTATTTATCATACTGTTCATATATACCAATATATACTTGTTTACTGGCCATATTTTTGAATGTACACAAGATATACTTTGTTTTGCAGTCCAATGTCAATACAACTTTATATCGACTTTTCTGTTTCTATATACATATGTACGAGTATTTAACTAATATACACATGTGTATATGGCCAATTTATAAGAGTATATTATGTATACTCATGTAATATATCAAAAAATTCTACAATTTGACAAAGTATAATGCCTTGTCTTTAAATTGATGTTTTCTGTGGGTAAGTTTTGTAGACATCGTGGCCGAGTGGTTAAGGCGTTGGACTTGAATCCTATGATAGCAATCCAATTCCCTCTGGGAGCGCGCGTTCAAATCGCGTCGATGTCGCATTTTTGCAGCTTTTGGAACACTAATTAGCTAATTAGGACCATTTTATAAGGTCGGGGAACAATATTTTACATTTTTGCACCTAAAAAAGTGAAAAAATCATGCAAAACGACCGTATATGACACAAATAAGATTATTTATGATTGTTTTGAGTGTATATTATCATATTTGAATCATATATGAGCATTTACAATGAAGTTGAACATAAAAAAATACAATTACTACATACTATATGACATATGTCAATATATTTTTATGTAGTTTGGAATATAACGTCTTAATGAGTTTATTATCGATTCTATCAGCTTAAATTGATCGGGTACATCATAATACACTGATATACGAGTGAAAACAGCGATATGTAACTCGAGTATAATTGTGTAAATGACATTTACATAAGTTATGTATCCTACGAGTTTCTATTTCTAACCTAATTTCTAACTAATCTAGGCATTATTTTACCAGCTATCCTGCTAGCATGTTGAACTGTAGTAATCCAAAATCCAAAAATGTTTTACACATGTGGAGTATAATTGTGTACATGACATATGTAAACGCATATCATGTCTCTGCAAATTTAATTGAATTTCGCATGGGTATCATTTTACACAATATGACCGTTATTCTACTTCTTTTCACACTAATTAATCCATCAGATACATATGCAAAAATATATGAAGAGTAGACATATAAATAAATACAAGTATGACAAATAAATATGCACAACAAAAACATTGTATATACAAAGTAGAATGAATTTTCTCTTCTTTATTACATTTTAAAACACTACATATATTCTCTCTCTCTCTACATATTTAAAATGGTAAAAGTTCTTCATGAACTTCTTCGTCACCAAAAATATCATCGTCATCATCATCTTCTTTATCTCCACCACCACCGTCTCTTCTTCTTCTTGCTGTTGACACTCTTCCTCCTCCTCTACCACCACCAACATTAATCATATCATTTATATCATCATCATCATTAGCTTCATAAATACTACTCTCATTATTATTCATAGTAGCAGCACCACGACCACCGCCACCACCAACTGATAATTGTGAATTAGCCCTCTCTTCACCACTACCATTTCTACTTGCTCTACTTGGACCAGGTCGACTACTGCCCATTCTTGATGGTGCACCAAAACGCCCACTACTACTGCCACCATTATCTGATCTTGCTGACATTGCTGAATTAAGTCTTGTATCCATAACTCTTTCTAATCTTCTTAATTCTTCTTCATAATTTGGTCCGTCTTTAATACCCATATCAGCAGTAAGTCTTACTAAAGCTTGTAGGGCTTGTATATTATCTGGATTTTCACGATATACTCTTGTATAACAATCTAATGCTTGTGTATAATTTCCTGTTCTTCTATATGTTGCTCCCATTAATAATTGCCAACGAGTTTCACCAGGTTGTAAAGCCAATGCTTTTAAATAAAATGTTACAGCTTTTTCTGGTAATTGCATTTCTTGTAAATAACTTGCTAACCATTCAATAACTTCTAAATCACTTGGATCATATTTATAACAATCTAAATAATGTTGATATGCTTGTTGTCTATCACCTTCAATATCAGCAAGATCACCTAATTTTTTTAATATACCTGGATCTGTAGGTGTTAGTGCTAAAGCTTTTAAATACCATTCCATTGCAATTTCTAATTCTCCAAGTAATTCATGTGTATATCCTAATTGAAATGTTACATGTGGATGATTTCTTGCTAAACTTTGAACTTTATGAAAACATTCTAATGCATCTTCATAAAATTTTAAATTTTGATTTACAATTCCTAAATTATACAATGCTTCAGTACAAGATGAGTCATATCCAATAGCTTCTTGAAAACATTTTTTTGCTTCATCATATTCTTCACGACTAAAATGTACATTACCTAAATTAACATAGGCACATGAATTATAATAATCTGCTGATGTAGCTACTGTTGAATATTTTTCAGCTTGTTCTAAATCTCCTTGAAGATAAAACATAAATGATAGATTTGTTGCTGCTGCAGTAGCTACTTTTGTTTCTTTCTTTTCAAATGATTTTAGTATTTCAATAGCTTCTCCTAATTGACGTTGTTTAAGAAATACAAGAGCTTTACTGATTTCTAGGGCATGAGCTAGAGGTGCATGTTTTGAAGCTTTAATTGTTTCTGTAACCTGTAAAACAAAAAAAATATATGTATGATTCAATTGGTATCTAGACTCATTTTTATACTATAGTATAATATCTTATATCTCACCCAATGATAACCATCAGCAAAATTTGCCTCTACTGAAGGTGCTATTAATCTTGCTGCTGATAAAACACATCTTTCTGCATATAATCTTCTTTCTTTTTCCAATTTACGAAGTTTATCATTTTTTAATACTTCTATAAGTAATTGACTTACAGGATCATCACTTACTGTTGTATATTTATCATCTTCATCATCATGTTCTAATGGTACTTCTAAAAGATCTTGAAAACTTTGTTTCATTTTATCAGGATCTTGAGCCATAAAATTAGCAACAACTAAATGTAATCCAGTTTTAAAACTTGGTTTTTCTTGCATAATATATTCAAAACTTGCTGCTGCATCAGTTGCATGACCAATTTGTAGAAAAATTATACCCATATTATGCATTAATTTAAGTCTTAAATCACGATTTGTATTACTTAATTGATCCATAGCCATTCGATACATTTTTATAGCTTTTGTTGGGTTATTTTGTTTGTAATAAATATTACCCATATTAATTTTCACTTTTGCTCCATGTACTAAATATTTATTTTTTGCTATTGCATGATATGTACTCATTGCTTGAAAAAAAGAGATACAAAAAAAAGGAAAATTATTAGACGTGGTGTAACTTTCTGCGAAACATGTCTAGACGCGTAACGTTCAATTGTCATTTTTCGTATGTCGCAGTCAGTCGTCTACAAGTCTTTCACAGTGAAACAACTATTTTCTGTTCCGTGCCCAAAATGGCGTGTCCAACATGTCAACCATTGAAAACTTGTGCAAATAATCTTCAAGATGTTCTACAAGAAAATGAAGAACTCAAAAAGAAGAATGAAGATTTGACAAAAGAAATCCAACGTTTACAAGAAGAAATCAAAAGTTTGAGAAGTGAAAAGTCGTCTCCTGCTCTACAACAAAAGTAGAGAAAAAAACCAGTGAGGGCGTATTTGAGAGAAAAAACTGATTTCGAGTGTAGTGAATGTTCTGAGATTAGATGTTTTAATACTTCAGACGCTCTACGAGTTCACAAAAATTACTCTCATAAGAAAAACTTCTTTTGCCAACAACCTGGATGCGACAAAGGTTTGGACTCAGCTATCAATTAAAAGATCATCAAAATGTGGACCACAATATGCTGATCCATATTTTTGCAATGAAGATGAATGCAACAATGTCCCATTCAAAACTAAAGATTCTTTGAATGGTCATAAAGTTAAAGAACATTCAAACAAGTTTGTTTGTCAACTTTGTGGTGATAAATTTCATGATCAAAAGAAATTAAATTCTCATGTCTCTTTTGGACCAGTGTATTGTGCAGCTTCAAAACAGGAGAGAAAAGCAATGTAAGCATAATATGCAAATCTAATGCATAAACATATAGTAGTCAAAAATATAACTAATATTATTCCTAATGTTTGTTTACAGGGTCAAAGTTCGAACTGGGGCAGCAACAGAATTGAGAGTCAAGAGTGAAAAGAAAATTCTTCAAATGTTTGAAGCTGAAAAGAAAGTGAGTACTAAACTTTCAAGTGTCATTTATATAAAAAAACTAAGTGAATTTTGTGCTTATTTGTTTGCACAGGTGAAATTAAATCGTGCAGAGGAGGTATATCAAAATATAAATTTTTTAAGGGAAAGCAGATTTCCGGAATGACTGATGGATTTGAACCTATTCAAAGATATTGTGTTGAAGCAAAAGTCGTCACATCACTCAGAAGATGGAATGATGCAGTTCGTACTACAGATGGACAAATTAAAACTGACGCAAGATTTCAAGAGTTGTTGAAGGCGATGTTTGTCTATAATGCTAGTATAGGATACATGTGCCATGTGCTATTTGTACGATAAACCTAAACCTTTTTTTTTGAAATCGAATGGTCAAAGTATGAGAAATATTTCAATGATTGGCAAAATAAAAACTAATTTATAGACTAACCTTCAGTCCACATTTCACATGCTTCATATTGACTTGCAAGATTAAATAGTACAGAAAATGTAATATCCCAATCATGTCCTTCATTAGTTCCAGCTTGTTCTTTAAGTCTCATTAATGATTTTTCTTTATTTGTTGCTTCTTTTGCTAATTCTAATGCTCTTTTACTGTCTCCTTTACATCCTGCTAACATTGACTCTTCAACAACATTTGTTATTTTTTCTTCCAATTGTTTTATTTTATCATCAGGACTGTAGTCACAAAAAGAATAAGAATTTGTTATTAGTTTAATTTAGGGACATTAATATAAACAGCTATTTTATTGTTACGTTTCTTCAATTTTAAAATCAATACTAGGAGAACCAGCTTTTCCACTGTTGTTCATTGGATCAAAGATATTTTGATTTTTTGCTGTTGTATATCCAGCACCTCTGACAGCAGTCATGGGCCGATTAAGTCCACCAGATTCACCTCCAATTCCAGTTATTGGTCTTGCTGTTCCACCTCTACTAAATATTCCTGATCTTGTTGCTGCTGTACCTTGTCTTGTAAACTAAAAGAAATTATTAAATAGAAAGGGTAACTTTTTAGAAAAATTATGCCAACTTACTCCAGCAGCAGTACCAAGTCTACTTCCAAATGCAGTTCCAGGAGGACGAAGACCCATTGCCTGATAATAACAACTGTTTTAAAATTCTTCTAAAATATAATGTATTCTTACTAGTACTTACAGTAGGTCGTCGACTTTCCAAAGTTCTAGCAGATTGTTGAAAATTGTCATCAAATTCCAAATCTTCGGTATTCAATGCTGATGGAAAATCGTTGTATCCAGAATACAAATCATCTTCATCAGATAATGAACCACCTCCACCACCAAATTTGTTGGATGATAAAGTCATTGATGTACCAAGTCGATTTCGATTCATTGTTGCTATTTTATTATTTCTTTCCCAGATATGATGAAATCTTTTCTGTTTCGTCAATTGAACTAGATTCTCGCCTCTTGAAAATCAATACGGTTGCTTAGTTTAGTAAATGTCAACAAAAGAAAAGAGAGGCAACAACAAGTCAATAAGTGACTTGACCAAAATCAAACTATAAAAATTTTGAATAGAAGTTCATATAAGACTTGAAATTATTATACACAAAAATTACATGAAAAATTAAATATTTTCCTTTGTTGCATATTACATGACGCTACTGCGATAAATTTCTGGCGGCCAAGAAAATTTTCAAATAAAACACATTGTCAGATTTTTTTACAAAAATAAAAAGTTCATCAAAAAGTCAGTTTTTTGTGTGTCAAAATGCATTTACAAAGGTAATTTTAGTAATAAAACACTTGTAGATTTTGTATTTAATAGTTTTAATAATCTGTATTAGGTTCCTACAGTGTGGCGTACAAAATTTTAGACATTCTAGTTTTCAAAGCACGTGTAAGTTTCAAGTTACATTTTACATCAATACATATTTTAATTGAACAAGTTAAAATCATAATTATTTCACAGGGTCACATTTGACAAGCATTTGCTGTTATACTACTAATCGACAGATTTCTACTACAAGTTGTAATTATGCTGGACAGAAATGGAGACGAGAGTAAGTTCACTAATTAATTAATTTTCTGCTGCACATTGAATATTCAATATTAAAATAAGTACATTTCAAATTTGTTCAAATTAGAAGAGGAAAACCATCAAATCCTAATGCATATACCATGCTAAGTGACAAGCCTGACTATTCTTTTGTTGATGGAAGACCTACGCCACCAGGTTCGGGAACAGTTCGTAGAATGATAAAACAACGAGGATATGCTGTAAACTTTTTTTATGACATTTTTATAATAAATTAAAATCATGAACATGTAATCATTAACTTTTATCACAACAGGAAAAAATTATCAGTCTAAGTCAAGAAGTAGATTTTGCAGTTGAACGTCATAAACGAAAATTGATAGAAGAGGAAGATCGAAAATCAGGAATTTTGGCCAAAAAACTAAAACCCAAAGGTGCAACTTATGACAATGACAGCCAATAGTAGTAGTATGGAACATAGTAATAATAATTAAAGAAAAATGATAAATGTCAATTAGTAAAATAAAAACAATGTTTTCAGTTTCTTTTTTCAAAAAAAGTTATTTTTTAATTCCAAATGAATAACAGTTTGTATATATATTTATTTTTATATAGATAGACACATTATATATATCTATATTATGTATTATCATTTTTGATCACTTTAACAAGTATATATATATAGACGTTTTTTTATATATTAAGGTCGTCACTCTCATATCTAGCTTAGGTAGGAAGTTACATAAGAAGTAGCATAACATGCAATATATATATATATTTTATATATAGCTAAAACAAATGAGTTTCACTTTGTTTCATCTAGCACCACACTTCTGCACTTTTCATAAATTAAAACGACACATGCAATATTTATTAACTAACCACCTGTGTCTCATCATACAAAAATCTACATTCTTCTATTCTCCTCCTTTCTTGTGTTAAAAATTTTTAAAATATTAATCAAAGTGCCTGCCATATTTTTATACCATTTATTCATATAATGAGAAAAAAGGCATTCTCACGCGTGTACATTTTGCATATAACTTGTCCATAATATTATCTAAAGTTTGTTATTATTGTGTAGACATTTTTTTATAGACACTTGTCGAATATTATAAGCTCACGTCAATCAATCAACACTGGCATTTTTTAATGTTTTATCACACAATTTCATTCAATTGACCTACAACTATATAAATATATACTACACTACTTACATAAGTACATCATAAATATATCGAAAGACCATCAAAATAACATTTTATATTGTTTGTAAATATAAGTGTATACCTTATACGACGTAGATTACACAATAATAGAGCAGAGTGATGGAGTTTCTTAACAAGATAAATATTGAATATTACTTTACACATAATAGTAAATTTTATATATAGGAGTTTAGGAAGAGCTAGAAAATTTGTTTTTCTCTAAATTTATTTTATTTTTCTTCTTTATGATTGGCAACAAAGAAATATGAGTTTTATTATAATATATATTTCATGTTTTCAGGCATAAACAAAATTGAGACTTCCAGATGATAAAGAGTAAAAAGAAAGTGAAATAAATCTCTGAAAAATAAAGTTGTTGATTGAGACTTTGAGAGAAAAAGTTATATCATCATCATCATCTCTCTCTCTCTCTTATATCTCAAAAACACTTTAGGCCATATATACACGGTATATAAAGTAGATAGAGAAAATTCCATGCTTCTTTTGAGCATAGTTTCAGAAGAAGAAGAAGAAGAAGAGGAGAAAGTTTGAAGAGACAGCAAGAGAGAAAGTCTAATCTACTACATACATGTATACTATGCTTATGGAATCAAAGAAACAATTTACAAAATCTATTACATACAATATATACGTTATATTATACACATATATCTATTTTTTATCTTTTGAGGAAACAAGGCACTCAAACTTGTAAAGTGCTAAACACTCTACACGACGATACTAAGAAATTTATTATTGTTTTGCTCAAAATCTCATATATTATATATAAATATTGTTTTAACGTTACGTGTATACAGAAGAGTTTGTTTCAGTGTTATTGATTATTACGATATAACTATACTTATGATACATACATTGACCTATACTATATATTTTTTAATCTTTTTATTAGTTCTCTAGTGTGTACAACCATACAACAAGTTAAATAAAAAAACGACAGTTTATGACGCTCTCAAACTCCCAAGTGTTTAATGCAATTACACAGTATGTGTATCCTTTGAGACTTTTTCCTTCTACTGGAAAAAAAGCAAGTCAACTTTTGCAACATTTGCCCTATATGACAAAATTACTTTTTATCTTTCTCTTTCTTTTTTATACGTATATATTCTGTCAGGCAGTAGCAACATGAAAATTACAATATTTGAAATAGTATAATGGAGAAAGTTATATATGAAAGTTTTATGCTTAGTGGTAAATACATATATGTACATCTATCTATAAGTATACGAAACATCAACAACGAGAGAGTCAGTCATATAAACTAATTAACATTCTTCTTTGACATTCTCACTTTCCTCTTTTCTGTTTGGTGTTCACTGTACTGTCAGTCATTGTGAGATGTATTTAAAACGTGGAGATCTGTAATCAAATCAGCTTAACATTTTGTAATTATAATTCTATTTGTAAAGCTTTTCTCTCTTTCTCTCTCTCTCATACAATGAAATCTCTTTTTCTCACACAAAGTTATACTTAGCATTAATTTATGTAAATGTATAGTAGTGGTGGTAAAATTGATGAATATTTATATTATATCTGTATAGTTGTGGTGGCTTTCAACATTGGTAAAGAGAGAGAGATTGTATTTTATTAAATTTTCTTCATCCTTCTTTTTCATCATCACTTCTTTTTATACTTTAAAGTCAGTAAGCTAATTAGATGATGTTAAAATTTTCACAGTTTTTGAACTTTGTGTCATCCTTTCCCAGCAGCATAGACAAAAGTTGTCTTGCTTTCACACTTGCTTTTGCAATTCCACGATGCTTCGTCCAACTCTCTTGAGAAGAACCTACATATAAAGAAGAGGAAGAAGATTGCATTACATTATATTCAAATTAAATCAACTCAAGCCTTACTACTACTACTACCACACTACTGTCATTAGCATTTAAGCCGATCTATTTTCTCTACACTTCATTTCCAAGAAATTTCATCAATTTCTCTCACATTGACCTCAAAAATCCTTCGTTTCTTGAATGACCTAGAAAAGTCTATGTAAATGCGGAAGAAGAGAATTTCACGAATTAGATTCATGAAATGAGATCAAGTACATATAATTCCGCATGTAGTATAATATCATCAAAACTTATCAAAAGATTTTTACTCTCTAATTCTCAGCTTTTCATTCACATAGATATTTTACATGAATTTGACTTGCAACGTTTAGCCCACTATTGACTTTGCCCTATGTTCTTTTTCATTCTCTAGGGAAATTGAGAAGAACCAGAAGTAAGTCTGGCTTTGGTCTACTACTATGTATATACTAAACGGAGCAAAAACAGTATTTTGTCTAGTAAAATATTACATAAGTTCTGGAATGCACTATATAAACTGTATATGGCTAGCTATAAAACCTACTAGGTAATTAATTCCTTACATAATTCATAAAAGCTTGATATATAGTTAGTAGTATTTGATATGCTTTACATATAAACGCTGCGGCGTAACGTATAATATGCAATGACAGAAAGAATAATGGATCACAAAACGCTAGGACAAATGTATATAAAAATGTTTCATATAGTTCAAAGTTGAAACTCTCATATAGAGAGATACTTATTGAATAATTTACTGCTAGTCATATGTATCAGTTGAGACAATATATATATATATATATATATATTGTTGTTTGTACTATATGGGTGGTCGTGACTATTTGATTAGTGTTCCGTTCCAGAGAGCCTATAATAACGTGAGACTACATATAATAATACCTAACAACAGGATTTCATCATTATGCTATCAAAGACAAAATAATTCAAGTACCACCCATGTAGCAACATACCTGATTGGGCATTCTTTAATCGGATTTGATGTAATAGTCCAACTAGAAGCTCATCAACCTATTATAGAATTATATTTTGAAAATAGTGTTTGTTGAGCTTGTTATAATTGTCTACAAATATAATGAAAGTCTTACATTGTGATTGATACCTACAGATACTTCTGTAAATTTGACTCTGTTTGCTACAGCTAGGCAGCGACCATCTGTAAAAGCAAGAGACAATAAATATAAACTTTTGTATACTTTTTGATCTTACCCAATGGAATGTTAGTTGAGTAAAAAAAGAAATGGGTCAAAGGAAAAGTGTAGAGCTGGAAGAGACTCATAAAAACTGAAACTTTCCCTAGACAGATATGTTGTAATGTAGATTTTCAAGGTTCTTTTTAACATTGAATGCATATTAAAACTGACACTATATATAGTGTAGCTTAAAACTAGGGATACTTTGATATTTAGTTTACGTCATATATATATATAGAGCTTAAAGAGACTTGACAGCTTATGCAGTTTTTACCTTTATTTGGTTGTTTCAAAGTCTCTAAAAAGTGTTTGCTATATATATACTTGTTGGGAGTTAGTTGTGAGTGACTGCACTAAAAGAAGAAGAAATATGACATTTTTTGTTTTCTTATGTGCTTTCTTTCTCTCTTATGGGATAAAAAATATGTGCCTCTGGCAAGCATTCACTTAGTGGACTATATATATCTAGTGTTGTAGTATCAGGTTATAAAATGAGAGAAGACAGGTAAAAGGTAGGAGGTATAGTGAAGTTATTTAATACACTAAATAGTAATAATAGTAACCTTGAGTTGAAACAGCTCTGCTCCTTGCCAAATCAATTTTATTTGCTACAATTACTATTGCTCTATTTCTCAGTAAATCCCATTCTTGAAGTTGTTTCACATCCTTCTCAACTTTTTGAAAACTTGCTCTGTCAACAACAGAGTAGACGAGAATAAATGCATCAGGAGGACTGGATCTGTTTAATTCCGTCTATATATTGTCAGTAATAATAAACAAGAAATAAAAAAAAATTAGAAAATTCAAATATAAATTGTATGTATCATATCTCTGCAATTTTTTTACTTGGCTGATTTTATTTAGAATAGATTTATGAAATTCCTTTTCCACTCTAACTTAGTATAAGGTCAAATATTTTAAGACATATTGCTTTTTTTCTTTAATCTCAAACATTCTTTTCTTGTTTGCTTTCTCCGTATGAAAGACCTTACACAATTAGATAACTAGTGACACACCAAAAAGAAAAGCAAATTGAATATGAATTTTTAACAATATGTCTACATTTTTTTACATGTCCTTTGGGCCGCGACGGTCTCAAGAAAAAAATCTCTCTAAAAGATGATGATGGTATTCTACAATTTTTCTATTGCTGATATATCTTTTTCTTTGTAGCATAGATGATGGAAGCAAAAGGAAATGAAAAAAATGTAATTTCGTTAAAGATACGGAAACGAAGTACACTACTATATATGTATGTTTATAGAACTTTGGCATTTGCGTATATTTTTTTTTTTACTATTTTCCTTATATCTCTCTATTCTATGTCACGTTGGATTATACAACTTTTGTATAGTAACAAAGAGATAATACGATTTACCTTCAGGTTGTTCATTTTGAAAAATGTCATCTCAGACTCTTCTCCGTTCAACATCACACTGACTGTCTCCTCTCCTTCCACATCTGTGAATCAAAATAAAAATATAAAGAAAAAATCTATTAGAGTTGAGTTATTTAGTGCGAGACCAAAACTAGATTTTGCTACGGACTTTATTACGGATGAAAATGTTGTAAAATACTATATGTACATATAAGAAAAAGACCATGAAAAAAGGATTTTGATTGCTTTATCCAGTATTCCTCTTTCTCTCTCTTTCTCGTTTTCAAGTATACAAAAGACTAGCAAAAGACATCAGGTTTTTTTTGGCACGTCATATACCCAAAGTGAAAAGTGGTGCATATGTCACAAACATAACGCGTCTCACATCATTAGACATGTTGTACACAACTTTTACACTTGAGAGCTTCACTAACTCTCATATTTCAGTGATTTCTGATGCAAAACTAAGTGTATTGCATAATATGTATAAAAGCTATAATTCACACATATTTTATGATAGCCTCGTGCTTCCTGCTTCCTCTTCGTCTTTGCTGTCCGCAAAAGAGGAAGAAAGATTAACAACTAATGATTCTCTGTCACATCAGAGACATATAGACAGTATGAGAAAACTTAGTCATTGGGAAAAACGTGATGTACAGTTAACATGACTTCAACTATATGCAAGAGCAACTTGAGTTTTACAAAAGTGAAGTGATATCTTTAGTAAGGCGTAAAAATTGGGCGTCTTGGCGGAAATTAGATGTAGTTTTACTATATATATGATGTAAGTTGTATTATATAAAAGTACTTTGTGAAGTGTAGCAATATACAAAATACATGTGATAGAGAGAGACAGAGTAAGTATAGAAGACGTTCTGTATAGTGTCATTGGCAAGTAGACTAAAAGGAAACTTTTTACAGTAGAGAGACACTCTTACTATTTCTATTCTAGTATATGATGATGATGATATGTATTCTCTACTATTTTGTTGAACTAAAATTTAGAGACACATTGTGTATATAGTAGATATTACAAACTTTGTTGAAACATAGTTCATGCGTTCTTTATCCAACTGACTTGACTTTTTGCTTTAATGCTCTTGTTGTTGTTCTCTTCAAAAACTCTAACTCGTCGTTTCCAACCAACCCACACATAACATAAAGTAGTAAAGCTAGAAAATTTACGTTTCTTCTATTTTATACTAGATTTCTTCTTATATAGTATATATAGATACACTAAGTAGCACTTAACTATGTGTTATGTACCACATACTAATCGTGTTTATTATATATATAGGCAAGCAAAAAGTAAGAAGTTTCTACACTAGCAGTAGTAGTATGTAGTCTATATTTTTCTCTGGAATGCTTCATTCTTTTTAACTCTTGACTAAACTTTTCTTCTCTTTCTCTCGTTCTTACTGTCAAATCAAAAATAGACTAATGTTCTTGTTGAAAAGTCACAAAAGTATTACGAAACAAAACATATATTACGCTGCAGT
Source organism: Oncopodura yosiiana (assembly GCA_009869805.1). Lineage (NCBI taxonomy): Eukaryota > Metazoa > Arthropoda > Collembola > Entomobryomorpha > Oncopoduridae > Oncopodura > Oncopodura yosiiana. Next base: position 13,672 of record VCNE01006272.1, read on the forward strand.
GACTATTATATTTGTTATTATATCATTAGACTATTCTGCTGCTATTACTATGTAAAGTTCAGGGGTAAGTTGAGACTGGTGAAAGCATATACAGTACATAGTATAGCATAGAATTTTGTTTTGTTCATGTAGATTCTAAATTTCTAAATAGGAATATATAAATTTGTTATTCTGCTCAGATTCACATTCTCAACTTTCTACTTTCAATAGACGTTTTGTCTTATTATCAACTCAAGTGTGACGAGAGAGGCTTATGAAAAGCAACGCGCAAAACTTTATGCAATATGCTAATAATATGCGACCACAATCTCTCTCTTGTAAAACTTTCTTCTACTTTTCCCAGTATGTACATTGTAGTCACGGTTCACATGAAAGTTGAAAGTTGTTCGCTCTCGTTTCCTGTTTTGTGTAAAATATTTCAATAAAACATTAGAAAGAGAAAATCTGATGAGTACTACATAACAGTTTATTAGTATCGCTCATGTTGTTTTCAAAAGCTTTGTAGTGTTTTCATCTTTTACTTCATGGACACTTAGAAGCAAAAGTATTTTGCTAAATGTTAAATTTCAGTCAAGGTGACGACTATAGCTATATAAGCCTTTTGTACAAAGCTATACATGTGCGTAATTTATTTATGTAGTTGTTGAAAATTCTAATCCTATAGATGAGTCATACTTATCTGTACACGAGAAGAGAATAAAAAGTGAACTTGAGAATTATTGAGAGAGAGAGAGACAAGGAGCAGATGAGCTAGCTAGTTTGAAACTTTAATCAGAAAATGCGAATGTTTATTGCCATTTGTCAAGTTGTATAGTGTGTGGTCTATCTTCAAGTATCATTCGTTCATTCGTACTCTTTAAATATTTAAAATGTATTTCTCTATCTACTCGAGATGTTGGTTTAGAATTGCTTAGATGTATGCTCTATGCATTTAAAAGCTGGCAACAGGAGATTGGAGAAAAAAGTGAGCAAGAGACCAAATAACATTCCTTTTCTCACGCCAAAAGCTCTAAATCATGATTACATTCTAACAAGGTACATGATAATACATTGGCCTTCATTTCAATCTAAGACTTGCTACTTTGCAATATGCCATAACATTTTATATAACAAAACTCACAACTGAATTTACTTTTAGACATACTATACGACCACACACACAACTATAAGCCAAAAACTTTTTCGTCTCTATTCTACTTCTCTCTCTCTTTATATATATATATATATATATCTAACTAAAATCACTACTAACCATTTTCTTGAATGCTAGTTTGATTTTGAGAATTATGTTCTTGGCTTCTGTTTATTACATTTGCACACCATAATGTTATCACACGTTCATCGTGAGAGAGAACAATGAAAACCACTGAGTCAGCAGTAACTAAAGTGTGAATATTGTGTGTATGTATGTGGGACTTATCTACTCACGGTAGAATTTGTTTGGCTCGTCTAAATTACTTTCTCGAAGGTCACGAGCCACACGTTTTGCTGCATTACAACTTCTCTTATATGCCTTTCTTATAATAGTATATCGAGAATCCATTGAAATGCTCAATTTAATTTACCCTTTAGAATCACAATACTACTCTCATGTGGTGAAACTAAATATACTGGCTTTACTTTTACATTTGTCTTATGTGCTCCTGTCAACTACATAACTACTACATAGTATAGACTTTTACAGTAATTTCTTATTGACTGGCATTGGCATGCTATTGTATAAGTTGTACATGCAATGAAAGAAACGTGTGTTTTTAATTTGAATGAAAAGTTGTTGCGCAATGAAAACTTGAACCTGTAATCAAAAACTCAACAAGAGTCTAACTAAACAAACATAAAATGTGATGAATGTTGGTTCTATAACTAAAATTCTTTTTTCAAGTTTCACAATCCTTTGCTATATATTTTCAACAACATCGATTTTAACATTATAACTTTGTGTAATAATAATAGGAGTAGAAGCAAAAAAAATATACCGCAGCAATTCAAGCGCTTTCACTTCTAATGCTATTTTATAAGTTCATGAAATAGGAATTGTATTCAAAGACGGATCCAGAGAATATTGAGCGTTGGCAGTAGTGTGTTATTGATAAGAGGAATTATTTATTGAGGAACAACTCAAGAGCTTCGCTCTTTTCTTTCATGATATTTTGCTGCAGTGCAGACAGTATAACTCTATACACATTACATTACACACGCATTTTATATCAATTACTTGTTAAAAAGAAGAATATATCGACAAACACACAAATATACTAACTGCAAACAGAAAGTAAAGAATAACTACAATGGAATATAAATATAATAATATTGCTACATATGTCCTATTTGAGCACTCACTCGTAACATTTATATACTCATTCACAACAGTAATAGCACATTTATTTGTATGGCTTTGAAATGTTTCTAATGTACAACTTTTCCTTTATTTGTTGTCGTGAAAAGAGAAAGTTCATCGAGTTTCTCCATTTTTTCTGACACTACTAAAATTTATAGACACACAATTGTAAATGGAGAATGGAAACATATGTATGTATATACACAGTGAACTCTGTTTACAAGCATAACTTTTTATATATAAAGAATTTATATCTATACCAGAGAAATCGCAGTCTCATGGCTAATTGTCATTTTGATCAACTTATAGGCTTATGCTACAAACAAAGTCTACTGTGTAATATGTTTTATTGCTCTAACTAATATTCTTATTACGTGAAAAGGAATTTGAGTCTCGCCCACTTTTCATTGACTAAGACATTATTAGCATGCATTTCTCGGAAACCTCTAGAGGTCTAAATGTCCTTTTGAGACAAAAGACAACGACAAATAGCGGAAGCAAGTAACGTAGTATAGACTCGTGCACCAAATAACTTATTCATTTGACTACACCACTTAGTATATATTTACTTATCAAAATATACACATAATTTCACCGACACAAAATGAATCAAAATACCATGATAATAAGCATACGTCAATGTTAAATTGTATACCTAGCTTGACAGAAGAAATCCTTATGGCTTATAGTGTTCTACTACTTGTAGCATAAACAAATTCAACGAGGCATAGTTATAATATAAAGTAGACACGTGTAGGTGAGGAAAAAAATTTTTCCTGAGCCTTGTTCAAGGTAATTTGCAATAACTGACTATCACAAAATGTCTGACAGATTTTGTATACATGTATATATATATATGCATAAATTTATAAATGCTCATCTCGTATATGTTTTTCTGTGATAGTGGAGAAAAATGTGCAACTTGTCTTGTTATATTAAATGAAGCGAATTTTTCTTTTTCTTTTCCATGTACTATACTTACACAAAAGGATACAAAAACGGCTTGTTATGTTCTACAGAATAGTATTATTAAAAGGAAGCCTTCAAGATAGAGAGAGAAAAGAAAATTTCAAATTCTACATTTTGTTCACTGCTGAATGCACACACTCCTTTCCATGTCCTTGTACAATTTGTGCAACATCTTGAAATGTTCAAATTGATAATACATACTTACTATACATGAATTGTTTGGAAGACACTAACTATATATGTACGTATGCTTTCTGAAATAGCTTTGATAAGACGACTTTGTAAAACTACCTGCTTTAAGAAAACGCTAGAGGAGAAAGTGACTATTTCAATGGATGAATGAACAAAACTTCTTTACCATCACTTTCACCATTTACCACTATATATATATTATATGTTCTTTACTATTCAAATTGATATAATAGGATCTTCTATTTAACAAGAAGCTCATAGAACGACTTGGCATTTATAAAGACCTTGTGCCAATATCAGTTTTTAGAAACTTGTCATCTCACTAAAATCCTTTTCCCTAAACTCTCAAGAAGGAATTTTGATGAAATCTCTTAAATGAAACTTTTTTCTCTTTTGCCTCTTGGGAAATATTCCTACAAGAAGAAGAAACTTGATATTTTGGTATAGAGAATTTTTCATAAGATCCTATACTACTATACATTTCTAAATTTTCATGAATAAACAACTTATGTCATAAGCATACTCATATGCTCTCTCAGCTTTCACCTTTTCTACAGAGATAAATTTGCAAACATGTTTTTCTGAGTGACAGCTATAAGTAGTAAAGTACAAGGGAATACAAAATTTTTCAATATATATATATATATATATATATAAATCTACAGTGATGAAATTGAATTTGATCTTATGAAAGTGAGAAAGAGAGTAAACATCACTTTAACATATATTCAACGTCTTTCACCAACTATGCAAATGCTTTTATATGAAAATAAGAGTAAAACAGAGTTTGAGTGACGTAACATGACACTTACCATTTTGTCTATCATAAGCGTTGATCCCTTCACTTGTCATGAATTGACTGACAAGAGAAGCTCTTCCAACTTCTTTACCTCCTAGCATAGCAACACGATAACTGGCTCCTGACTCTGGTTCAGAGGACGTTGTTGGTGATGGTGGTTGCTGTTGAGGTGAAGGCCTGGAAGGAGTTCGAACTGGACTAGGCATTGGAGAAGATCTTGTGCTGCTAATAACTTCATTTGGAAATGGAAGAAGTAGTCCATCTTCTGAAGTAAATGTTGTATTTCTTGGAGCTTCTGGTGTAGTTGGTGTTGGGATGAGGCTGTTGCTCCTTGATCTTCGTCTTCGGAAAGAGTCACCACGATTCACAATTCCTATAAAAGAACCAAAAGAAAATAATTTATATAATAATACTATATAAACCATTTATTTGCTAAACTCTTCACTACTCATGTTACTCTTCTGCTCACTTGATATTGATTTTATTTGCGTTTTTTTTTCGTCAACTGAAAAATGAGATGGAGTAATATTTTTTTTCTTATCATTTTATTGAAAGCATATAATCTAAAGTATATATAAAAGGTTTTAACATTGAAATTCAATTCCATCTAAGCAAACAAACGAGGCAGAGATCTTTTCCTGATTCTTTGACTTTCAAAGAGAGAATAAGAAGCTTTTGCAGCTGGAGGAAGGAAGGAATTTGAGAACCATGAGTGACTTTTCCCGTCGTTATAAAATTCTATTTCTAGCAGCCTATTTGTCATGTCGATGATGGTGATATACATACAATGTATGTACTTGTTATACCTATACATATCTGAAATATTTAGTTTTCTACTGCATATTCTCTATCAATGCTAGTAATAATAATAATAATGCTTGTATTCATAAAGTACTCAGACAGGAAGAACAAGACAACATCACTAGAGAGCAGAATAAAAGAGATTCTTAGAATTTCTCCTCATATTATATGCCAATCAAATTTACTTTAGTTGAAGTGTCTCTCTCTCTCTCTCTCTCTCTCTCTCTCTCTCTCTCCTTTGGCGTCCTATGATCAGTTCTATTTTCTATTAGTCTATTTATATATCTTTGTAAACTGAAAATTAAATGCAGTTTATTGTATACCATCAACAGCAGCTTGTATGAGTGAGACAAGAAATAATGTCTCTTTTATGTCTCGTTATTTTATGATGCCTTCATTTTAATACTCACTGCAGCTGCAGCAGGTTACAATAAAACCAGTGAATGTTTTACGAGTTTTTAGTAAAGTGAGCCGAATTTAGAATTTATACAAGATTCTTCTGGCATATATTTATTAGTGTTTAACATTAGACCTTAAACTCTTTGAGAGAGAGAGAATCTAAAGAGGTTTTTTGTGACACTTTTTTTGCTTCTCTTCCATGTGGATTCTTCTTGCGTCATCATTGTCAACAAAAATACCTCATAGCTAATTTTAAATGAGTACTAAGCCTCACTATATACTTTCACCCGGCATCATTTTTTTCTTCTTTACACGTGGATTTAACTTTTTTGAATGTTACTATTATATATAAGTGCGTATAGTGATATTATGTAACTTAAGAGTAAAAAAGAGAGAAAAATGCTAGCAGCCAAGCGAAAGAACTAAGTTAGGTCATCACTACTCACTGCAGTGGTAGTAAAAAAGTTCTCTCCACGTGCTGCTGTTGAAAAAGTGATGCAGTATGGTATATATTATTACATAGTCAGAACAGAAGACGTCATTGGCTCGAATGTTGATGATGCGTACATATTTGGCACTTGTTCCTAAAGTATAAAACCAACTAATATTTCAATTCAGGTCAGCTAAAGTCAAATAGTGAGTGACTCGCTCTTCTACATACATATATACTACGTACAAGTATGCCTGTTGTGAATAAAGAATAAATGGCTTGTTAAATCTTTACAAGAAGAAGAATGAGCTTCATAAGTCTTTCTATTCAAACGGAATATAAAAATACAAGAGTGTCTCTAAACAAGACGCAAAGAAAGAAGAAGAAGAAGAGAGATCAGTAGGAAGTAAATTTTAATGACTGTAACTTTTTTGTGTTTAAAAGTGATGACGTCGGTAAACTAAAAAAATTACAAGAGTAACTTTGTAATGTTAATTCTATATTTAATCTTTGTTGATATGTAAAAAGTATAGACTTGACTCTTGAGCCAATTTAGCTTTTACTAAAGTTCTGTCAGTATTACGTCACTGATTATTTGCTCAATTTTATTATATCTCATTGGAAAAGAAGAAAAACCATAGAATGAGCAATAAAGATACGGAAAAGTGTCTTTCATCAATAAAACTTTTTTTCTTCTCTTCTTGTCGTTTTCAATTCTAAATGTCTATTTGTGATCGTTACTCTTATGTAATGTGACATTATTAGGTTAGTGACTTTCTCTCTAAAGAAGAGCTTAAAGTATTTAAAAAACGGTCGTAAAGTAAACTATACTGGGATGCTCTCTTCTAAATGTAATAGAATCCTGTCGTTTCTTTTTCTAATGTTCTAAAAATTTAATTTTGAGACTATAGATTTCATTTCCAAACCGCAACATAAGCTTTTGCCATTCGGAGTTTTTGGACTAGTGAACTACAATACGTTTCATCTGTATAATATCATAAAAATATGGCATGTTGTAAAACATGTAGTCAACACTTAATACTTTTATTAGGAAGGAAGTTCTCTCTCTTTCTTTGTAGCCAACACTTCATAGGATATTAATGAAAAGAGTAAATATCTCATAATGAATTTGAGCAAGTTGAGCTAATAGAATGAAAGCCGAGAAAGAGAGATTGCAACAGGTGCAAGGCACATAAGTATATATTAGTAAAGTGCAGGAAGCCAAAAGAGAAGCAATTAGAGGAAGGACAAAACTGAAAAGAAGACTGTTGAACTCTCTTGTGTGCTAGGTTCTACAATAATAAATTAGCAAAATGTCATAAACACTTTTTGGCCTCGTGTGCTTAAATATACATTTTATGTCATTGCACCAACATCAAGTTTTCAGTCACAGTTGTTTACAAAGTGCAGTTATCTTTTAGAAAAATCTTTGAATAGTTGCGTTTTAACGCTTAAATTGATTTTATGCACTAGATTCTCTTTACTATAATAGAATACTCATTCTATATATGTGTTCTTCTATGTATTACACTCTTTTAGTATTTGTCGGCTGTCATTTTTCGGAACATTTCACATCATTTTGAAAGTGTGAGTTTTCTTAATGCTATGAGTGAAAGCGGCAAGTGGAGTCGACAGAGGGTAAATAACTTTTGCAATATTTTTGCAAAAATCTTTATATAATATTAGCAATAGTATAAATACACAACATCGGATTGACTCGACAACACTCTTGAATACATGCTTCAGTCATGAATCACTGAAAAAACGGGACCAGTACTAAAACATTATAATCTTTCACTCTGTTTGTCTTCTGTCTATTTACTTCAACACAACGACCCTACTGAAATTTTTGCAAGCATCATCCAAAACAAACCTCTAGTTGTATTAAATAACTAGTACATATGCAAAAAAAACGAAGACTCGGTCATTCCTCTTATCTTTGCCTTTTCTCTTGTTAACTGTTAGCACATTAACACATGTAAAAGAAGTGCAGATATAGCAACATTTTTATTTGTACAAATTTTCGTTCAAATGACGTAGAGACACTATATATATGCAATACTTACTTCCGTCATTTTTTACTACTTCTGTCATATTAGTTACATAAAGATAGCACATGTAAATTTTGTGTTGTGTTTTGAACTACTTATGAACACTATTTCTGTTATCTCCATTTATTCAATTAGGTTTTATATTCATAATAGTAGCTTTCAGATTCAAAACAGATACACGGCAATAGATCATATCTTAAACAACATTATGTTTGTATAAATTAGAATGATATAAATCTTTATAGGTTTTTACTCTTACTCGAACTATCATATGTGTATATTTTAGTAATAGGTTTGAGCCCATATGCCTGTTTACATGGTTGTGAAACAGAGAGAACAACTCAAAATATTATTACATTTTTTATTTATGTATTTACACTTTTACAAAGGAATTGGCACACAAGATCAATGACTGCTATTGCTTTGCAAACTACTATAAGATATGTGGAGTAGACCACTGCAAACTACTACAAGTACTAATATATGTATTTGAAGTAGATGAAAGAGAGGTTGCAGTTTGTCCAATTACTTAATATTGGTTTGGTTTCAAAGAGAGAGAAGAAGAAGTACTACCAGAGAGATATCGTCTGTGATTTAGTAGTGTGCTTTATGTCATCACATGTCTTGATATCTCAACTCTACATCTCTCTCTCTCTCTCTGTTTCTGTTGTTTTTCTCCTTTTTTATGTGCTACTTTGTGCACAAAGATAGGGCAGATATATTTTTTTCTGAGCCAACTGAAGCAATTCGATATGTCATTACATTTGTCTCTGCTCTAGTATAGATATACGTACTCAGTCGTTGCATATACATATACTTACATAATATGAAAGATGAGTTCATTCATTCCATTCTTTTTGAAGGGATATTATTTACTCTTTCTCACAAAGTAGAGCTGACTTCGCTTGGTTGATTTTGGTTTTCTGATCTACAGTGGAATCTGTCTATAATGGTATTATGTTTATAGCGGTGTACTTCCAATCAATTTTAGGAAAAATTGTTCTCTCTCTAACTGGAATTGGACAAGAATGTCATCTATCTATAACTGATATGAGCTTGAATTTCTCTCATTATCAGTAAAAAAATTAAAACAATCTAAATCATTTGGCTATTGAGACACACCGTTATAAATATATTCTACTGTAAGTATATTTCCACCACCATCAAACTCTGTAGTGATGAGTTGATGACGATTGAGTGAGTGAGAACTAGAGTGTATTGAAGTAGAAAAGCTTTGTGTTTATAGTTGTGTACTGTCCCTATCTTTCTCTGGTCTCTTTTATAAATACTACACTATATGAATGAAATAAGAGTTGGACAATAAATAGACTTTATATGTAAGTATCTCTCTGTGTTAGTAGAACTACAACTACTACTTGGATTAATGAGATTGGATTTCATATTGTTTTCGTCATTACATTTGTCCAAGTTCACTTTGAGTTTTCTCTCACTATTACTAACATAGTTTTCTCTCTGTTTCTGACTCAAACCACTGTGAGTGAGAGGGAGAGAGAAGTTCCTTTTTATCATTGTTATTTGACTTTCTCTTGTTGTGTACAGTAGTTTGTATTTAGCTTTGCGTGTTTTGTACTTGTTTGTGTGTTTGAGACGATCAAAGTGAAAGAAGAACAATGAGTAGAATGAAGTTATGTGGACATACAATATAAGAACAGAGATGAGGATTTCGTTATCTAGTATATATATATAATAATGACTTTTCTACATGAGATAGCACACTGAGAAAAAACATGGATGTGAAACATTCACGGAATAAAATAAATAGAACTAAGTAATAATGTTTGAAGACTATTTTCCCAGTAAATGTAAGGAAATGGCGAATGACAGTTTAAAAATATATTGATGAAAATCACGTTTCCTTTCCTGACAAGAATACCAACTGACTTCACATTCTAACAATCACATGTCGGATTTATGCTACTTTTATCTATAGAATGAAACACTTTGCCAAAACCACATAATAAAATATTCACAAGAGTTTCATGACCGAACTCACATGATTTATAGAGATAAAATAAAAGTCTTATTGGAAACATCATAGAGAATAAACTAGGATTTGTATCATTGAGAGAGAATATAAAATGAATAAAAACGAGTTCATTGTAATAATAAAGTAGAAATAGAGAAGTTAAAAGTGATATATAGTTTATAATTTTCTTCCGTTTCCCTAATGTCCCATTTTCAACAATACAACTCTTCAGATTTCAACCTATTAAGAGCATTTACAAAGTTATTTAACTTATACTTTAATATAAACTATGTACTTTGAAGATGACTCTGCTAAATTGCAAAGAATATTGTTCCTCAATCCAATTTACCCAAGCAGCAGTCTATATCGTGGCGATATAGAATTGACATAGAACTTCGATACAATTTCCGAATATAGAAATTCTATGACGCGACGACATCGTTGCGATATCGACTTGTCGATGTTCTTAAATTGAGTAGATCTTCTATATTGCATACAGATCGCATTTCTATCTTCTGACTATGTAGAAATTTCTATATCGTGGACAGGTAGCTGATGACATAGAAGTTCTATCTTCTTCGTGTAATTTTGGCGGATAATATAATATTTCGGTCACGCGATTTTTTAAGTATGTCTGAGAGCTCTTGTAAAAGAAAAGCCAGACGAGAAATACAAAAACAAAAAAAAATTGCGACATTACACATTGAAACTTGTGAAAAACTAGCCAGTTATAGTCGCAGTGTTCAAAATAGTGCCAACAATAGTTTAGTAAGTGAAACAAGTTCACATTTGGAAAATTGTGCTGTAAACTTTCAATCATCATCAACAATATTTACTGAAGAAAGCGGTACAAGTGATTCTGAAGTAATAAACAATGAACCAGAAAGAAATATTTGTGACGAATTAAGATCATGGGCACTGCACTATAACGTAACTCATAGTGCCACTACTGCCTTATTAAAAATTCTAGCCAGTGATTTTGACATTCCAAAAGATTCACGTACTCTTCTGCGTACACCAACAACTACAAATATTAAACTTGTAGAACCTGGTTATTATTGTCATCTTGGAATAAAAGTTGGACTTCATAATATTTTTGAAAAATATAATCTAGTTAATTATACAAACATTCAACTGCTGTGGAATATTGACGGTTTACCAATCTCTAATAGTTCTACCACAGCATTTTGGCCTATTCTTGGACATATTTTTGGTACAAACTTGGAACCATTTGTTGTTGGAATTATTTTGTGGTTCAAATAAACCTATAAGTGTTAGTAATTATTTAGAAGATTTTCTAAACGAGTTGTGTGACATATTAGAAAATGGATTGACATACAAAAATTCAAAAATTACTGTTGAACGAAACTCATTCATTTGTGATGCACCAGCAAAATCTTATCTGTTGTGTGTGAAGTCTCATACTGGTTATTATGGTTGTACAAAGTGCTCAGTGAAAGGACAATATTACCAAAACAAAGTTATTTTTGATAGCATCGATTGTGAACTGAGAACTGATCAAGAACTTCGACAACAATTCGATCATTTCGCCGATCAAACGAACAGATTAGGTCAAACACCACTAGCAATCTTACCGTCTATTGATTTAGTGAATGATGTTCCATTGGATTATATGCATTTAGTATGCTTAGGAGTTGTTAAAAAATTATTACATTTGTGGTTAAGAGGCAACTTTAGAGTATTACGTTTTAGTGCTGCTCAAGTTGAAATAATTTCGAGAGAACTTTTAAAGTGTAGAGAATTTATTTCTGTTGAGTTCTCAAGAAAGCCAAGACCATTAAAATACGTCGATCGTTGGAAAGCTACAGAATTTCGCCAGTTTTTATTGTATACTGGTCCAGTTGTCCTAAGTTCAATTTTACCAAAAGAACATTATCAACTATTTTTGGCTCTTCATGTATCAATTACAATTTTGTGCAGCCAGAAGCTTCATTTGGTTTACAACGATTATGCCAACAATTTGCTAAAATACTTTGTTCGTCATTTTGAAGTTTTATATGGAAAAGAAAACCTAGTTCACAACATTCATAATCTAATTCACTTATCAGCTGATGTGAAAAGATTTGGACCGCTCGACAATTTCAGTACTTTTCGTTTCGAAAATTGTTTAGGAAAAATTAAAAGACTTCTTCGTGGACATAATTTACCTTTGCAACAAGTTTATCGTCGGATAATTGAAAAACAACAACATCATAGTGTAAACTATACTCCAAGTTCAATACATGTGAGTGGTGAACATTTTTGTGGTCCTCTAGTTTCTGGTTGCAACAATCCACAATATAAACTTCTAAAAACTGAAAAGTTTGAACTTCGTTGTGCTAATGGTGACAATATATTTTTAGCAAAGGACAAAACATTTATTCAAATTGTAAATATAGCACACTTTGAAAAAGAATTAGTGGTGATTGGCTACAAAATAAAATGTGTTTCAAGTTTTTACAATTTCCCATGTGACTCAGAACTTTTCCAGTGTTTTACAGTCGACCTGACACAAAAAACTAATTTAAAACATTGGGAAATATCGGAATTAGAAAGAAAGTGTGTGATAATTCCAAAATCACAAAATATTTTTGTTATTTTTCCTCTCCTTCACCACAGTGTAGAGACATAAAATGTTTTTTATTGTTACGTTTACA
>VCNE01006273.1:0-13477 GCA_009869805.1 Oncopodura yosiiana
AAGTGTATTATGTTATGTATTTTATTATGTTTTAAAAGACTTGCCCAATATTATTAAGTGGTTATTTTATGAGGTCATTTTTATTAATTTTTGATAGCATAAGTAGATATCAATAATTTAACTGTAAACCTCATTCAATCAGATTTTCAAAGAGAAGCAAACTAAAAGCTTTATACGTACCAGAGCAAAATAATCAGATCCATTAAAAGCGACGTCAAAATTCCTCAAAATGAGTAATTACACCTGAGCATCAAAAAACTGTCATCATTAGTCGAAGCGTCCACTCTTTTTGATACATACAAATTCATGTCCTTTGCCTTTTCTCTCTAAAGCTCTTTTCATTCTGATCCTTGTGCATATAACAAGCCAAAAAACTCTTCTTCTCATATTATTAGAGACAAGGCAGGAAAAGAAAGACAGAGAAATGTCTTACAACTAACAAAAGGGTTACAAAAGACTTTACTATCTTTCCTTCTATTCAAACTTCCATCTCTTTATTCACACTCTCATCATCTGCTTATATATAACATGTAACATTAAATGCCTTTACCTTTACTATATATACATCTCATATCTAGCTAACAAACTTTAACAAACTCTTCTCCATCTAAAAACCACAGAACACAAAGTACACAATAAGATAGAAAGAGCTTCTTTACTAAACTCACAACTAACTACTTTAACTATACAACAGATCTCTGTATATGAAACTTGACGACGACAAGGACAAGAGAGAGAGAGAAGATATTTGAGATATTCACAATCACAATCAGTGAAAGAGTAGATATACATATAATATGTGTTGCTTCTTCTATCTATATCTTTTGTACACAGTCCCATTATAATTTTAGTTAGTCTCTCTCTTCTCTACCTATGTAGTTATTTTAGAGAGAAAAGACATCCTCTGTTTTGTAGTTTAGTTTAGAACTTTAAGAAGAGTTGTAGAGTACTCTTGGACCTATGTTGTAAAATGTAAGTTTTATACTTGTAGCTGCTGCGGCTTTTTTTAGAGAGAGACTTCAACTCGTCTTCTTTTTCGTAGGTTGACTTGACTTGTCTTGTCATTCATTGGCATAGGTATTATTCGATGAGTCAGGAAATTGTATTGTATTTTCTTTCCCCTTTACATCTAATCTTCCCTCTCATCTTTTTCTACTGACTCTAAAGACTGAAGGATAAGTAAAGATAGTAGTACTACAATATATAGTGAAATTGTGTGAGAATAAGAGAAGCCGAGACCATCAAGACAAAAAGAAAATGAGCTGAAGAAGAGGTGAGCCACAGTTAACACAAGTCTTCTCTGCTGCTATATGCCATCGTAGTATAAAACGAGTGACAAGTTGAAGTTACAAAGTTGAGGAACATTCTCACCTGAGAGATTTTTAGATTACGTAATATTTGATATAAGTTAGAAGCAGGGGTAAAAATTTGACTGGAGAAAAAAGATCCCTGTTCTCCAGTAAAATATTCACGGTCACTTAGATTTTACAACACTCTGTTCTCTCACAGTATGACTCTCTCTCTCCAGAGAAGAAACATCACAATCATTGTGTCCGAATGAAAAAGAGATCTTCTTATCAAAATCCACTCTACCTCTTTTGTCTTCTTCACACAGTACATACAAAAAGCACAATACTTGTATTATGTAGATTGACGTCACTATAGTCTATAAGAGATTTCCCTATTGACTATTCTTTTACTATATACAGAAGTATATTGAGCCTCCCTTATAGTCTCTGAATTGTGATCTAATCAATTTGTACATAATTCAGTTTATTTTATTAGCGCCTGGATCTTTTCTTCTTCTTTTCATATACCTTTGATTTTTTTCATTGCTGAGATGCCTCCTACTATGATTCTCTCAATCCGAAAACGACTCATTGTTGTACACTCAAAAAATTCTAATCAGACTATCATCATCATAGTGAGAGAGAGAAATAAAGATAAGGATTTTCATCAAAATTCTTAATTCTTCAATGTACATTCCACACGGATATATAATAAAGCTACTGCTCTATCGAAAATCTACATCATATTCTCAATCTCTTTTCTACAACAATAGAACTATTAAACTCAACGTTGATGTTAGTACTACCAGACGAGACGAGAGCACTAAAGCTTATTAGATTTGTTATACATCACATTTTAACTACATTACGCTCTACTATTAGTTATTTACAACAAGCAAGTAAACCACAGAAGAGAAATATCAACACACAACCTTTAATTTTACCCTATTATTTTAGCTCATAAAAATCAGTGTCAAACATGTTCCTTTCTTTTCCATGGTTGATAATAATTCCCATAAAAACACGGAAAAATAAATCGTGCTACTAACGAGCTACACTAACTACATTATATGCAAATAGATTATAAATATAATGGCAGTTATGTTTGAGTTTGTGAGTGGTCGTGTTTTTTTCAGACTTAAAAACATATGCTTCTCTAATCCTTTTAGTTAGTTTACAACAACACAACATTACTTACTACTACTTTCACGTAAGAAAAATGCTCCCACTACTAAAGATTATTGGATGTACTTACTCATTGTCAGTACTTCTTCTCGTTATGTAACTTATCCTAGAGTCCTTCGTCATGTAGTAAGTTAAAATAATAATAGAGGTAAAGGGCAAAAATTCATCATTGTGAGTGCATGAGAGAGAAAAAGAACTAGAGAAGGGTTGGTTAGTTGTTGGTTTGTTACAAGTATTCAAAGTGTAATCATATCAGTTTCCCTTTTTTAATACCTACCTATTTATCTTCACCCAAGAGAGTTAAGAGTTCCAAGAGCTGAAAATTAATGCCATCGTCATCCGCCTGCAAAAAAACACGCTTGACTCTCTCTAACTCACTGCAGCAACAAGTTACAAAACTTTTTGGTCTACAAAATGTAAAAAAATTACGTAAGCAAAAAACGCAAATCTCAGCTTCAGTCTCTCTCCCTCTTGTTTTAAAACTATGAATGCTCAAGTAGCCAACGCCAATTGTAATATAGTTAGGAAAGGCACATTGAAGTTACAATGAAAATTACATNCAAGTAGCCAACGCCAATTGTAATATAGTTAGGAAAGGCACATTGAAGTTACAATGAAAATTACATAATTTCAATAATTGACCAAACTACTACATATATCTTTCCTTAACAAGACTCTCGTAGAGAGAATTGAAAAAAACCAGAAAGACAAATAGATACTTATTGAAGTTGCAGTAGTAGTAGTTAGATGAAAAGGAAAGGAAGGAGCAAAAAAATCATATTTTTCCTTCATGCTGCTTGATGCTCAAGTTGCAATTGTCTGAAGGAAATAATTTGTTCATTTCATTACTTTTATATATCTACTACAGAAGCTTGGGTAAAGAGAATGAGTGATGTGATGCTGCTACTTAAAAAGAAAACTAAACAATAGGCAAACCAAACCACTATCACTACCAGTTATTTAACAATCGTAAAATTGTTTAAAGAGAAAAGAGCGTTTGTCTATTTCATATAGCTGGCATAAGGTACTTTAATCAATTTGCACCTGATTTGTGACGTTAGAGTAAAAATTACAGACTGGCAAATAGTTAGTTAACTTATAGCTAATAGCTAAAATACAAAATATATAACTCTACTTAGCTACACTCACTAAGCATTCTCTAACTACATAACGATTACAAAATGGCATGCAATGCAATATAAGCTCAACGAATCATCAGAAGAAGAAAAAAACAGAAGTAAAAAAAATTGTGATGAGTAAAAAGATGGAAGCAACCTTCACTTTGCTATTCATTGTATTATATCTACTGCAGTAGTTTGAAGAATGAAGAGAAAAGTTCACAGTTCAACAACAAGACCAGTTATATGCCATTGCTACATTGGAAGAAACTTTTCTGCGTTGATGAATAGGGAACGTATTAGAAGAAGTGGAAGACAGAAAAAGAAGCAAACCACATACCACAAGCTAATCACAATTATTAACTTCACATTCTTAATCATGTGTATGTAGTTTAGAAGGCGGGCACCCTAACTAATTTATACACACATGCCATCATCCACCACATCATACAACTTGTTTTCTTTCGTAGCCTTGTTAGCATTAGAGCACTCAGGTGAGTCTATCTCCCTTTGCTTACATATTACGTAATCCTCATGTAGATTTTTGAGTCCTGTCACAAAATGTAATGTTCTAATGTAGTAAATTGTTGTAAAATTTCGTACGCAAACCACACATACCTCTCCGCTATCTTCTTCAATGGTAAATATACTAAACCGCTATCAAACGTCAAACTAGATTTTAAAAAACAACAAACGAAAAGAAATGACGTTCCAAGAATACTTGAGTTTGTATGTTACATCATGTTTAAAGTAAATATATATACTCGAGTTACAAAAGTATATACAAATATACAGAACACAGAGAGAGAGAACGTCAAATCTAAGAAAATGTATAGTTTTTGTATGTTGAAAATTGTGTTGAATGCATCATGTGAAAAAGTTGGAGAGAACGAAAAGTAAAAAAACTATTTGATAGAATAAAGATATGATAAGATGATGGATGATGGAAACGCATTGAAGCTTAACTTCAAATTTGTTTTGATGATGAATACATACA
Organism: Oncopodura yosiiana; assembly: GCA_009869805.1. Classification (NCBI taxonomy): domain Eukaryota; kingdom Metazoa; phylum Arthropoda; class Collembola; order Entomobryomorpha; family Oncopoduridae; genus Oncopodura; species Oncopodura yosiiana. Next base: position 4,590 of record VCNE01006273.1, read on the forward strand.
TACGCAAAGTAAAAGTCGATGTACTTTTCTCAGTTGTTGTTATCTGCATAAACTATTATTTACTGCAACAACTTGAAGAAGGAAAAAACTCTTCTATAATTCTCATACATTTCATAAACTAGGTGAAGTCATCACGAAGAAAAAAAACTTGCCTTGTGAGCCTTTAAAAAATAAGCTAAAACGATAATTGAGCTCCAAACTACAAAGGACAACAACGATGTATATAGATAGTTAGTAATAATGTAGTACGCTGTATATATTAAATGCAGTTCTCTCTTAGCTCTCAAGACGAAGAAGTCTTTAAGTAAAAGAAAAATCGTTACAAGTATTTAGGTATATAGTATCAAAGTAATTTATCCTTAGTCTATTACAACTTATCTTCTCCTCTCTTGGTCGTTATAACCTCAAGACTTGGAGTGAGAATTCCTGCAGTGCTGAAGAAGACAACAAGTCTTAAAAAGACGATTTCATATTAACAAAATCTTGCACATAATAATTTTCCATAGAATGCCTCAAATAATTGCTCTCCACCTTTCTATACTAAAAAAGTCAATGTTTCTAGTTGAAGGGCATAATCATATTTAGAAGTACAACAACATGCTACACATTGCAAAAACATACATTATTATACTCTTTATACCAAATTTATTCAACTCTTGTAAAATCTTGTCGTGGGCTTCATAGGGTCGCGAAATTGTTAGTTATTCACATCTCATGCAAAAGAATGAGCTCAGTCAGAAGAAAAATGTATCAAAATTCAGTTTGAACCTCATCATCTCTAAAGACTTGATTTCTCATCAACTTGTAAACTCATCTTTTAACCAAAACTGCTACATTTTAACTGCTAGAACTTTGCTAACCGGTTGTAGATGTTCATATATTTCTCCCGTTGAAATAAGCCACGAATCACGCAGAGATCCAACTGCAACATTTACTCTTTTACTTATGGTTTCCTTGTTGTTTTTTTTCTCTCGCTAACAAAGTCAAACAACTAAAAACTCTTTTTACCAAAAGAGCAAAGTGTTTAAGGCATTCCTCAAACAAAAATGATGATGCGAATGTGATGCAACAACCATAAACTTGTATTAATTTCTAAAAACTTGGTTTACTTGTGGACTTTTTTGTGAGCAACAACTTTTTAAAATGCATGAGTGAGGAAAAGGATAGTAGGAAGAATTAACTACATTAGCAACAACAACAACATCAACAAACCAAAAGAGCCAGTTGACTAGTGGCACTACTAAAAGGCATTAAAGTTATCAACATTATAAAGTGTAAGCAATGAGTAAGTAAAGTAGGAGTAGACAACACACAGTAGTATGTATATAGTTTGTTAGCTCTCTTATATCATAGAAACTTTCATGCTTTTACATATAGACACACACTAGCTAAGGTAACAAACTATCTCTAAGGTTAATTAAAAGAAGAATGAAAGATTACATTGATTAAACCCTTCGGCATGGAGTATATGTATGTAAGCTTCTTTTGCTTCTACTTCTTCTTACATAGTTTAAACTTGCTGTTGGTTGCTTATTCACTTGTTGAGCTTCAACTTCCACTGGGCTTTTTAGTATTTTTGCTAAGCTAAGCATGACACTATATAAGAAGAGTAGTTCCTAGTATATATAAAACTAATAACTACTCTTCTGTCTTCTCCTTTCCTCAGCTAGTTAGCAAACCAAAGTTAATTTACTTTCGTTCCTAGATTCCCTTCCCTGATGAATACATTATCAACGGATGTTGTTGAGTTAAAAACGCACACTATACCTGGCATCCTAAAGGAAATATGTTTCTAACAGGACTTGACCAACTAGTCAATTTGTCAAAAATTCACTCAATCCATCCGCTTTAGACTTACATATCAAATGTCACGCCTTCTCATTTCGCAATTTGCAATTTGTCTCCTTGAGGTTGGTTACGTCACATTTTGCAATTAGCATCCTATATATATGAAACTTGACCATACTTGTGTTTTTCTACGTACATTACTCTGTCATCTATTTAAGCTCTGGCTTAAATCATTTGAGATAATTCCTAACTACAACTTTATGGCATGTTGTTATCTAGCTTGAGGCGAAAGAGAGTTTTGTTATGTAAAAAAGGCTTTAAAACAGTTTTGCAAAGTAAGAGAGAGAGAGAGTAATTTTTTTCTATTCTCTGACTTGACTCCAGCATAGCAGAATTCAAATGACTCTCAAAAAATCTCATTTCATCTCACCTACAGCGCTCTAGAACTCTCAAAACATTTTACAACAACAATCACATCTCTTCTTCTCCTCTTGTAAAAAAATATATGTTACATACTTTTATGCTCTCGTGTATGTTTTCTGTGTAAATTAACAAGGTTGAAATTTTCTCTCTATATAAAAAAGAGCTCCGCATGATGTACACTACACTACGACACCACAAGAAGCCAAAAGAATACAATACAACAGAGTTGCTTAAATAAATTACTTTACACAGCATATTGAGGTAAGTAAAAGATGCAGAGAGATAGACCAAAGTCAAGAATATTATATATGATTCTATTTTATTACAAGCCACTTAAATGCATGTACATCAAATGATGAGCATGTTTACTTCTTGGAAAGCATGTAAAATATTAAAAAAGCAACTCTTTGCAGTAATGCCACCACATCAGCAAGAAAAAAACGATGGATATGTACAATACACACTTCATCTAGTGACGTATTTATTAGCCATCAAACCGCCATGCCAATTTTATTGGCTTTGACAGAGAATTTTTTGTAAGAGAGTAAAATCTCTTTTCTAATGAAAATATATATACCTTTTTCGTACAAAAACTAATCTTGTGTGCATTCCTCTACATTGTAGTAGTAAAATTATTATAAATTTTTGTATATATAAAATGTAATAAAACAACTTTGTTAGCTTCTGCTGAGCTGGCTCAGCTACTAACTTGCTCTACACTAACTAACAAGTTTTAATGCATTTTCTCTGAATATGCATATAAATGCAAAAATATGTGAGTTATAAGAAATAAGATGCCAAGAAGGATTTTTTTCATCTTATCATACGAAAAGACTTTCAGATACGAAGAGATTTCATTTCAACATAATTTACTTGTTGCCTCTCATGAATTATAATTTTTGTTTAGTTGATGTGCACATTGGATTTTTCTTCAAAGTGATTTTCTAAACGATAAAAAAAAGTGAATAATATAAGTCAACGCCAAAGTCAACCTTTGCTCTTTGAAAGAGAAGAAAACTTTTGCTCATATTCATTTTCATTAGGAATGATGTCCAACATTTCAACTATAACTTACTTGTCACACTCAATAATACTACTAGCTAGCTTACAGAACAACATGTTGATTCTGACAAGGAGCAATTTATAAGAAACTTTCTGAGCTGCTTACTCTAATCCAATCGTTTCAACGTGTCCAACTTGCTGCTCCCAAAAAGTCGTGACCAAGAAATCATCGACACAACTAAACATTAAGACCAAATCAAACTCAATCTTTGCAATAACAACTTTCCTTGCTTGTTACTTCAACTATAATATGATGTTTATAAGTATATAGCTTAATAAGAATATTTGTTATGAAAAATGCAAAAAATTAAGGAAGGACTTTGTAGGATAGTAGACGCTTTCATCTTTAAACATGATTATTATTATTGTGCCAGTTAAGAAATTACGTTAACTCAATCTCTACCTGCTCACCTGTCAATTAATTTTAACTTTTTTGAGTGTTTGATTGAAGCTTCACGACCAAAAAGATGAAAATGGAAAAGAAGCAGTAGAAGAGATTTACAGAAATGCCTTAAACCTTTTGCCATATCTTGTTGCTATTACAAAATTGTCACTTATACTCACTCTTGTTTGCTTATTATTCAAAGTAGGACAAAACAAAGTGTCCGTTATGTAGTTTACTACCTGTAGTTTTATGGTTACAAGGGAAAAATGAAAAAGATAGACAGAGAGAGAGAGAGAGAGAGAAGAAAAAAAGATGAAAAATTATATTTTAACCACATGAATCCAAATTACTCATACCAAAAACTTCACTTTCACTACTATTTACTACTACAATTATTTTACTTAGGTATACAACAATTTACCTATGCTAATAGTTAATTGAAGAGGCTAGGCTCTTTTTTGTGTCTGTGCATATGCATAAAGTAATAATAATCTTAGCTATAGGTAGCTGTGTGACATTACCATAATCATAACACACATAGAGTATAATATTACTTCTTCTTCTATATGGTAAACATTTTTTTGACCATATGAATGATGATGAAAAACCACATAGTTAAATTAATCAGCAGTAAACATCTTGAATATGAATGAAATGAATTAGAAATTTTGTAGTTAAGTTTGTAAAAGTAAATGCTTGTATACATTCTACGTTGAAATATTAAGTGAGTGAATGTGTCAACAAATAAAATGTATCCGGATTACAAATTACAAGTAGTTAATCAATTTTATGCCTTCGAGTAGTTAACTATGTAAACTGACCATTACAATATTGCAGGCAAGTACATAAGCTAACAACAGAGGTCTAAAAAACTTTCATATAATTGAACACCCATAGAGAATTATAATATTCCGTACTGAACGACGTCAAAACATCGAAAATTAGATTAATATACAACTGTTAATAAATTCTTGAAATTGTTCATAATCCTTCTAAAAAACCAGGAAAATTAGATTTTAACTATTCAAATTACAATAAACAATCAATAGATTTAAAAATTCGTGAAAACAATAGAGAACCTGCAAAATATATAAGCTGCACCAAATCATCCCGAAGAAGTACAAATGGCATTAAAATACATATAAACTCTTACACTCCAATTGGAGCTATTAGTAATTAAAAACACCATAAAAATCCATTTTATACTTCTCACTCTTGCAACATTATCTAACTCTTCAAAAAAAGACAAACATTTGATATAAATATATAGGTGAAGCAAACTATAGCAAGACTTTATAAGCATTCATATTATAAGGTGCATAAGAAAAATCAAAACCAGTTTGAGACTCCACTAGTTATTAGTCGAAATATAATTTTCATCACACTGTACACACATACATCTACTCATCAGCTAAAAACTTAGTGACTAGTTGTTGTGTACGAAATAAGTTGCTATCGGGCTTTAGTAGCTCCAAAACCTCTTTGACTCTCTATATACTTCTCTTTCTCAACTTGTCTCAGAAGAAAAAATTATACCTTTATGAAACTATGTAGATGGTAGACAAGAGAAAGAAAAACATTGAAGAGAACAGGAGAACTTGACTTTTTGACTATGTTACTCTTGTTGTTCTTGTTACACTATTCTTCTTCACCTTCTATAACCACTGTAGCTCTATCACCTCTTTATAAGAAAAAAGAGTTTATAGCTTTATAGAGCATTTCACAGTGAACATGCAAGCTAGTTAGCAAAACTTAAAAGAAATGGACACATGTTCTTCTTTCATGCTTTAACACTTGTCTCCTATATCGCTCTCTCTACACATTGGAGAAGACACAGTAGTTAGTTAGATGAAATGAGACATGACAAGAAAGAGAGACTCATGTTATGTAGATTGTTGAAACTAATAGTCAAAAGTCAACTTAATTTCTTTCTTCTCGCCATCAAAATCGTCAAAAGCAAATTCCAAACTTCCTATTATTTCACCACACCTCTTTTTCCATTTTTCTATTCAAAATGACCCACTTGCACCTAAATAACAATATATAAAGCAACGTTCGTTGTTGTGAGTACGCTCTCCATTCAATAACCACCCAACAACATATAAGAAGAATGTGCCCACACTTGTGGTTTTCATAAACATACAAACCATTAAAATTCCTAGGCTCCATTCATTTTCACCAACAACATCAGCTTCTTCGCTCAATTTTATAATAATAACTAGACTCTGGAGAAGAAGTTGTATATATGACACTGACAGCAGTTTGAGTTGACTGGAGCCAAATATCTTTTTCAAACTTCTGTTGTCTTTGCAAAGAGAGAGAGGCAAAGTCACTATAAGCACAACAGCATTATGTAATTTTGACATTGAGTTATCTCATTCACCTGAGTCCAACTATTCTCCAGTCGTCTCTTTACTTCTGTCTCATTTTCATGAGGAAATTGATCTAATCCATCGATCTTCAACTTCTCTTCAAAAAAAATATTATTATATAGAGTAGTAGTAGCATTTGAACTTGTTAGGTCATCTAAGTATGAGAGAGACCTTAAAACAACTTTTCACACACGCATATGACGATGATGATGATGATCTGATGATACGATATGAGATACTCTCTTTGCATATTCTTTAGTCTTAATATCTTTGCCCATGATTTTTTTTGATGATTCTTCTAAAGTAAAAACCTGAATGAAATTGTGTTCTCTGGTAAAAACTAAAGCAGACTATAATATGCTCACTACTCACTCATACTCATAGATATAAGAAAAGTGAATAAAAAAGTTCTTGAGGCTTTTTCTCTCACCACTCTAAAGAAGCAACACCACCTGCATAAATTCTGACTTTTACTACAGTTTATCATTCTCAATAAAAAGTGAGGCGAGCAACAATTCTCATTTATGCCAGATGCAATGCATTTCTTTGCCTTTATATAGCCATTCTCAAGAGAGTTTATTTCGTTGATTTGTTTGCCTAGATAGAAGGTGTTAATAAAATCCTTTTGAAGGTAGTAAACTAGCCTCTGACATTTACTCCTATTATAAATGACTTTTACGAACCAAACTCAGTGAGTGGAATTGATTTCGACAAATTACTTATCAATATTCAAATTTAGTAAAATATGACTCTACTCTACATAACTATAATATAACAAGTGTTGCTTTTACTACATAAATTTAATTCCTGCAGGCTACTATATAAAATGCGTTGGTGGCAAGAGAAGTGTATCAAGTGGAATTGCTGTATAGAGAGTAGTATAGTGGTAGCACTTTCAAAAAAATGAGCAACGGCAACAACAACAAGTTAAAAAAATATATATTCTTTCCGGCCTACGTTATATATTTTATTTTACCCCTTCTATACACACAACATTCAATTTCTATATCATATTGCTATTGTGTCCAACTTAAATCCATTTAGCTCTCATGTGTACATATATCATTACTACATACATTATTATCTACTAGGAGAGAAAATTGATAAATACATGTTTTGATACTGGGTGTTGTGTTCTCTTACATAAACTATAAAAGTGGACCCCACCTGTATAACAATTCAAGAACATTTACTTTGATATGAATACATTTAGTCTACATTCATTCTTCTTCTTCTCTCTCTTCTAATAATCTAATATCATATTCCATTCATATCATATCATATCAAAAACCCAATGCTACTTGCTATCTTGCTAATGCCTGTAATGATTGCTAAGCGCATCCTATCTTGTTCTAAATAGTGTAATTCATGCATTTAATTTCTATCTTGAATTTCAGTTGCATTTTATTACGTGCATCTATTTGAATACTGAATATCAACTAGTACAAAGTTATGAATATAATTATTATTGAATATGTGATACACAGATGCACTTTAACTTCTTGCTGTGTCAGTGTAGCAAAGTGATAAAAGTTCCTTTGAAAAAGCTATTGTATAACTTCTGGCATTATTACATAGCCTGTAGCCATTATGTGTATATAAAATCCGATTTGATCAACACCACAACGAAGAAGTCTAATGTCCATTAAATATATATAAGACGAAGAGTAAAGAAGTTTCCTATATTGGAATTGACATGTTGTGTATTGTGAGAGTTTATAATACTACAGAGAATAGATATAAGTATAAAAGTTGTAAGTCAAAGTCTTGGAAAAAAAGAGTCTTTTGAACTAACACATATATAAACTCGTTATCATCTTCTGAAGGATTGATTTATGAGTGCAACAGGCTTAGCTTGATCTGATTCATCATTCTTTTTGGAGAGCTTTCTACAGGTTTTTTTCCTTCCCCTTTGACATCATTGTGTACCTTTTCGTCGTCGTTCTCATCCAATTGTCATTCTATATCTTATACAATGTTACAATACCTTATTACATATTGCATTCCCAAAACTACTTATTACTACACACTGGCTTATAGCTTCCAGTTAATCCGAAAGAGAAAAAAACCAGACTAGACTTCATTACATATATAAAAACATGGAACATAGTTCAAAGGTGTGGAATACAAATAAGTAAGTCGATAGGACAAATTACAACAGTCTCTATTGAATTCAATATATATGCAATATAGGCAATGTCAAATCTAATGGTTAATGTCATAATGACAAGGTTTAGGTAAAACTTTAAGACTGGAGAACGGAACGGATGACATATTGTCAAAAGCTGAGTGACATTCAAATAATATTAACAACATCCCTTAGGTGTACAAAGAAGGGTTTAAAGCACCTTTTCATTCTTGCAATGAGAATTCCACTCCAGTAAAACAGGACTTGAAAATCAAGATGAAGACATGAAAGGTTTTCAAAAAGTCATGTTTGGTATTTTATATTGTCATTGCATTTTAAATAGAGAGAGATTCACACTTTCAACATTGCTTTTTCTTATGCATGATAAAACTTGCAGTGAATGTTGTCGTCGGGTATTGTTGCTACCAAGAGTAATTTCATGCCTTGCCAACTTTGAGAGTTGAGAGGTCTTCAAAGAGAAAGAAAAGTGATACTGCACGATATGTATATGCTAAAAAACTTTTAAATGTTTGAAAACTGTGACTGATGATTTCAACTGGGGTTTTAAAAAGTGACAATTGTTGTGTCTTCATGATAGTTCTATAGTGTGTATTGCCATTTTCAGCGATCATGAAGTTTATTTTTAGCATTAGTTTGCAAAAGGGTACAAGATTTTCTGTTCTCGTCTTGGTTCATAGATCACTTATAGAAAATTGGCATTTGAAACTCA
>VCNE01006278.1:0-32571 GCA_009869805.1 Oncopodura yosiiana
AATTGTAGGAGGCGGCGTCTGAGTATTTAGAAATGCATAAGTCTAGTACTAAGTTTTGAGTAGTGAATTAAGTTACCTGTTCCTCCTGCTGCAATTAGGACAACAATAATAATGATAATTTTCATGGCAGCCATCGGAGAAAGATTTTGCAGTTGACTCTTAAGAGTCAAAAACGACATTGAGATATATTTTGCAGCTGCAGAACTTTTAGTCTTTGATTGTGACTGTATGTGTCAAGTGTTGAATTTTACATGAGATAAGACTTCTGTATACTACCTTCTAAGTTGATTACGTTCATGGTCATACTAAGGTTTTTGTTATCATAAACTTGACATTTCGCAAAGAGACTACTATTTCAAGAGCTGAGTCCAAGTTGCAAAGTTCGCAAGAGATATTTTATCATCATTTCTAAGAATATGTGATACGAGTTGCTTGAAACTCACTCAAGATTTACTCACTCATCATTTCTCCTTGTCTTAGTCTAAATGTCAATAGGAAATTTGAGACAGTAGTAGAGTGTGAGAGTCTGATTAGAATTTGCTTTCAACGGATGTGAGGCGTTCATAATGCCTTTACTATAAGAGCTTATTATAAGGCTTCAATAACTTGTCATTAAAATTATCAATAAGACTCATGAGTGAATCTCTCCTAAATAATTTTCTTAGTTAATTTTTCACTGTAGACTTTTAGTACCTTTTAGTACTACTGATATTTATTTAACAATTTTTAGAGAATTTAACTATATCAAAAATAAATTATTTCCGATGATCTTTGGCTCATTATTGTAGAGAAATGAGATTTGCTTAGTGATAGAGCTCTCTCTTTGGCAATGAAGGCTCTGGGTTCGATTCCTAGGTAGAGCATTTATGATGAGTATTCACTTGGTGTACTAAATGTCATTTGTTGTAAGCTTATTGAGCTTCTATTATTAGATTAAGTTAAAGCTAAATGCAAATTGTGTAGAACTCTTTGGCTTGCTTCTAATGAGCAGAGTCAATGCCATTACGCTCTAACTATATTACCCATAATTATTTTCATGCTTAGAAGTTGATATGCAGTCATGAGGAAGTTTAGCTCACTAATTAGAATCATTTACAAATAACATCTCAATGTCACTGTCAACATTGTGAGTACTAATAGGTTTTTAAATAGAGATTACATTGATGAGATATGAGAGTTTCAGTTTTAATTACCTTGATAAAATCTTACTTATAAATACATCACACGATTTTCTACATTCAGCCAGTCATCCAGTGAATTGTTGTATTATTATTACACTAGTCAAAAATCTTACAATGAAGAATTTTCTCCTAATTTTCCTGTTGATTGCTGTATGCATTTCAGTGGCAATTGCCAAAGTTGAGGTCACAAGTAAGTTTATATATCATTTCTCAATTTAACGAAATTACTTAAGAGATATCTCTTGCGTTTTTCTGATATAGATTTTGAAGGGCCGGGGCTAAAAGGTCATATATTTCAAGCTGCTACAAGAGTCGTTAGAAATGTTAGTTGCAAGGGGATTGAGAATGGTAATCTAAAGTGCTAAATCATATGCAAATATGTAGTGTATAATTAATTAGTGTGCTCTACTTTTAGGACATGTTCTTTGCATTGGAGACTACTAAGCTACATAAATGCGAATCTTATGTTTGCTAATAATATAAATTGGTACAATGAATAAATAATTGCCTGAAGCTGGAGAATTGGTTCAACTTGACGTGTTCATATTTTATTTCAGTATTAAGAATTTAGAAGTTAGTTTATAAATGGTGATTTTGCATTTGGCAGGAGAATCATGTTGCCTTCATATTTTTTACTACTGCTTAAATCATATGACACAACTAATTTAGATTATGGCTAACGTATTGGAGTACAATAAATAATTTCAATAATAAAAAATAGTTTTATTTGGATTCATTAATTTTAATGTGATTTACATAATTGGTTAAATCTGACTATACCCTACGTCAACAAAATGCGTCTTTTAGTACATTAGTCACTAACTAGTGCACATTACTACTTAAATTACAAACTTCCTATACATTCTTAAATTATCTCCAAGTGATAAACTTTCCATAGAAAGCAAAGTTAACTCATAGGTGAATATCTTACATTGGAAGTGTATTTATCACTTACTATTTACGACATACTAGGCTTCAGTTCTTTGAATAATAATGAGCCACAGCAACTTTCCCTACTTTACAATCTTTATGAATTGAGTCTACTTAGGTATATACCACCAAAAATATATGCTGAGCTTTTTTACCATTAGTAGGACTTTAAAGTACTCTATTATAGTTTTAATATCTAAATGACTTTCTCACTTGAATCTTATATCGTTGAGCAAAATTTTTAATTAATAAGTACCATTAATTTTTAATAAAACTATGAGTGAAATTTACGTATCCCAGTGTAGCAGCCAATGAGTTTCTGGCATGGGACTTTGAACTTTTAGAGTTAATGAGCATAAATTGGAACTTATAATCCACAACAAGAAACAATACTTCGACATAATTGAAATTTGAAATCAATAAATGATACTAATCAAAATATAGTATGACGTAATCTGGAATTCAGTTGTATGTAATTAGCTAAGACTGAAGACAATATATACCGTAAACTGTCAACTTTTATTCCTGCTACTCAATCATTTAATTTGTGATTGAAGCTGCCTTAAGTTCATAGTAATAAGTAGATCTAAGTTGACACGCTAAATTACTCATGAACGTGTGAATAATTACTTTAGTGCTACTCAGTAGCTCTCTTTTGCAAAACATTTCTACTAAAGACGATCTTTTACATGCAATGGCCTAAAGTACAATCTAAAGACTAATGCGTCTCTCATCAAGCTATAGTAAATCTCATTTGAGCCTGCTAATTAGTTTCTCTCCCTCTTGTGCTAACGAAAATCTTTCAAATAATTCATTTACCACCATTATAGTCTAACTCGCTTTAATTCGAGTTGGTACCAACAAACTTACCAGTGGAGCCATTGATGACTGATGAAAGACACTTCAATCGAGTTCCAATGTTTATCTTTAATTACTACAATGTTTAATACTACCATTTGTTTTTACTAATTTATATGTTAAAAGTAATTAGAGCTATAGAGGTGAAATGTTGAACATCGCTGGTTATTCAGATCCTGGAAATTCCATCAAGAATTGTAGGCACTGAAAAAAAATAAATTATTGTAGTCGTCTCATTAACTTTCTTGTGTCATATAATTCTCATAGCAGTGATGAAGGTATATTAGCATGAGAAATAAGGATTAATATTTAATTTATTTTTTTTACCCATCCATACACATAATGATATGATATAACCATCATAGTTGTAAAATAGTCGAGTGCATCACAGAGTTTCACGCCATAGCTATTCCAGTCAATGTCATCAGAATAATATATAAGTTTCAGGAAAACGTACCGATACCTACATTAAATAAATTACTTAAATTATTGCTACAAGCTCAATACAAAATAAAGTATCAAATGATACACAAACATAATAGATATTAATTAGAAATAATTATACCTTTCGGTAGTTTGCAGTAAAGTAGAGTCCATCTTAGATTAGTAAGTCAAAATGCATTGGAAATACTTCACCAATTCTCCAGCAACAAAATTAAACGAGAGCCGAAAACATTTACAACTTGTTTACACCAACTCTTCAACTTGGACTACAAGCCTTCAAGATGAAAAAGAAGCGTCTTTTTCCCCAAAGATTTTTTCAGAAATATATTTTTAGTCCCAATTCTCCCATTATTACTTTTTCTTCTAACCTTACATCTTGTACCCTTAAACTACTGCAGCTCTAGAGTTTTAGGTACACAAACACATCCTACTAAATATTCGTCCTCTATAACTACAAGGCTTTTTCTAACACCAATAGTTCATGCAAGAGTCTTATAGAGAAGCGAAGAAAGAACTTCCGTTTGCCTTGAGTCTCTAACTTTATTATGTTGTTCATAGTAATAGCGGCGGCCTTTAGAAATCACAGCTATTTATAAACTGTTTATGAAACCAAAAAATTTACTATCTCTAGAATACTTCTTAATCACAAAGCTTTGCGTCTCCTTTCCTATGAGCTTACAGAATATTTTATAGTCAACAAACTATTGCAGTTGTCAACAACGCTAATATGACATAATGCTAACAACTCATTTCATAAAAACTAGTAGAATCACTCACTACGTTCATCATTGCTAAATAGACTAATTGCAGTGCAAAAAAAAATAATCCTTTGGTAGGAATTGAACTGGGAACTCTGACTTTAAGTCTCACACTCTAACTTTACTAAGATGCTAAATAGACAGTCACAACTCTTTAGTATATATAATTAATTACACTTTAAGTTATGCTCACCAATTTTATCCAAAGTGACAACTAGAACTGTAACATTGCAATCTGATTTACATTCTCACTTTCTGTTTCTTTTCTCACAGTGACTCAGCTATGCAACTTCATTAGTAAAGCATAGTGAAAGTAATACAAACATCAAATTCATATAAAATTCTTTCCTTCATTGTAAACTCTCATAAAAATGAAACATGAAACACATGAGTCTTCATTGCCTAAATCGTTGACGTAGCAAACGTCTCTTTAGTCATCTCACTCACTTTAAAATTTCTCTTCACAAGAAATCTATATCGAAATGCATCTACTAATAACAGTATCAATTTTGTTAGCATATTCGTTAGCACTGACAACTGGTAATTTAATCCAACTCTATTATTTAAAATATCAATTTAATTTCTCATGTTAATTTCAGCAGCTGCCAACTACGATCAGCGACTAAGTTGTTACGAGTGTGATGACTGTCAGAATATAACTGCAGCCAATAATGTTACTAGGGCTTGTGGACGATTTTCTAAAGGAACTTTAGCAGGTAAGCTTTAATTTTTAATTTAATTAATTAAGGCTAATTAATAAGATTTAATTTAATAGAGCAACTTGGCTGGCTACAATATTGTGAAAAGAAAATAATAGTGAAGGATGACAAATTAGTTTCTGTGAGTCGTCGAGCTTGTCAACAATCTACATTTTCGGGTTGTGCTACTGAAGAGACTAAAGGACTTTTAGTTGTTACATGCTACTGTCACAATGAAGATAATTGTAATGGTGATCCTGTGACAATTCCTAAAACTAAACCTAAATGTAAGTTGATACCTAGAGAAAATATATATATTCTTCTTAGGCTAAAATTAATATAATTTATTATAACATTTCAGTTTCATGCTACAAATGCAAGTATACGAGTGGCTCATCAGACGCAGAAAATTGCCTTCAACCAAATGACAAAACTCCGACAGCCGAATGTGACGCGATCGCATTCCATCGCACTTATCCTGATGCTGGATTCCTTTCTAGAGAAAATGATCATTACTATTGCTCAATGTATACTGAAGATGTCACTATACCAAGACTTAACAACACTGCGCAAAAAGTCAGTATTCTTCATCGCACATGCGCAGTTTCCAAAGTTATGCGACAACCGCGAGATCTTGTAGTGAAGGAAAGAAAAGTTGAAACTCATTTCTATTGTAATGGAACTGATAAATGTAACAGCGAACCTTTGAAGAAATTGTCAACAGCGCCATCTTCTGGTAAAATCAAATTGCGCGTAAAAATTTTAAAAATTACTTAATAAATTTTTAATTTGCGCAGATTTGACCTGTTATCAATGTGAAGACTGTGAAGTTATCGATCGTACTACTGAAGTCTCAAAATGCCCCGCGCTCAAAGGAGATTTCGCGAGTAAGTCGCGTCATTTATTTTTTTAAATTAATTATTTAATTAAGAATTTATTTTTAATAGATTCATTGGGCTGGAGCATGCGCTGTGAAAATAGAACTGTTACAAAAGGCGATGTCTCTGTAGTTACTCGCGGTTGCCGCGCAACTCACTCTAGCGGATGTACAACTGAAGAAATTAATGGCGCTATTATTAAAACTTGTTATTGTGATGGCAGCAATTGTAATGGAGATTTGATTACAGTGCAAAGCTCTGAAGCGCAAGCATTGCGCAAACGTAAGAGATACATTAAATCTCGCGACTAAAGTTAATTAACTTTATTTTTTTTTAAATTTTAGCTCTTCAATGCTATGAATGTGAATACAGTAGCGACTATGGTGGATCTGATAATCAAAATTGTTTAGCTCCTAATTCAGCAACAAAACTTAAAGAATGTAATGCGCGTGACTTTTACAAGCGAGTTACAAAAGAGTCTGAAGATTCTATACAATCTCGACAAAATATACATTATTTTTGTACTACAGAAGTCACACAAGGTTTATCACGTGGAAGCAAAAATGGAAGTCTTAAAATTAAGAGATCTTGTGTCGCGTCTACTAAAGAGCGCACTGGATGCACAATGAATTCTTATGGAGATATAGTTAAAACTAGTTGTTATTGTCATGATCGTCTTAAATGTAATGATGTTCCTAGTGTTCTTCCTAAGCCTAAGAAAGGTAAAAGTTTGACGCGCAATTCAATATGTCGTTAACGCGCAAACGCGAGAATATTAATTACTACTCACCAACATATTTATTCATTTCGCTTTTATATTTAAATCTTGGGAGTAAGTTAGCGTTTGCGCGTCAACGACATTTTGATTTACCGCGCTTAAAGTCTGATTATAATTTTGATGAATTTCGCAGGAAATAAACCACCAAAGCAATTAAAATGCCATCATTGCGACGATTGCGAAGATGTTGATGACAAAACTAAAGTCGTTACATGCGACAGATTAACTGAAACAAATCCAGCGAGTAAGAAATTCCTTGACGCGCTTTTTTTAGTCGCTCAAATAATTAATTTAATTTTGTTTTTCAGGAGCCTTGGGTTATGGCGTTTACTGTGAAACAAAATCAACCACAATTTCAGAGCGAACTCGCGTCAATCGTCGTGGTTGTAAATTGGCATCATTGTATGAAGCTGGTTGCACAGAGTCAGATGACGGCACTGTCAAATCTTCATATTGTCTTTGCCGTAAAGATCTTCAAGATAAATGTAGTGCACAGTATGAGCCTGAGGAAATTCAAATGGCTTGTAAGTTTTTTTCTAAAGCTATCCCAAGTCCTAAGAATTTTGATGTTAATTGATTTTTTTCGAGCAGCTCTCTCTTGCTATGAATGTGACAATTGCACAGAGGTGACTCCAGAAACTAAAGTTGTGGAATGTCAACAAATTGACGAGAGTAGTGTTGCAGGTACTTAAGCTATGCAAATTATTTTTATAACAAATCTTATTGGGTCTAATTTAATTCCTAGGTGAGCTTGGCTGGAACCAATATTGCAAAATGACAACAGTCTATAGAAATGGGGAAGTTGAAAATGTTCAACGGAAAGCTTGTCAAGTAGCTTCATCTGCCCACTGTGCTTCAGAAGATATGGGTGATGGTGTCAAAATGACAACTTGCTTTTGCGCTGGGAAAGACAAGTGTAATAGTCAGGAGCCGACTTGTGAAAATGAAAATTTGCTCGTACTTTAAATAAGAAAATGTTAGTCTAATCTCTATTCAAATGTTAAGCTAAAAGTTTCATCTTAAGCTAAAAAATTTTTTAATCTTCTTCTCCTGTAGCACTCTATGACTAAACCAACGTAATTTGCTTCTTGTGTAAAATAATAAAACTAAAAGTTGTTTTGGAATAGTAAAAAAATGAGCTCACCAAACATTTCATTAGTTGAGTCATCTAACATTAAATTACTTTCTATTAAAGTCTGACGTGAGCATCAAATGCTAATCTAACATACAAATTTCATTCTCCAGTCTATTGGCTCACATAAGAGAGTTGAAGAGCATTGCATTTTATAGAGTCAAAAGTGAGAGGTGTACATAATAATAAATTTGCAATCGTCTTAAGAAAGTTGAAACATACGAAATCTGAATTTAAGAATGAATTCTTTAGCAATTGGATTTTTAATTGTCATCTGTGCTGTGACTAATGCTGCAATCAGTGGTTCTAAGATATATCAAGGAGGTAAGAAGAAAATTCTTCAATGAGTAAGCTATATGTTAATTACTTTTATTTTATTAGTCCAGAATCTCGTTGAACCGACTCGATTGACTTGCTGGGAATGTAAGAATTGTCCTGAAGTTGGCCCATTGATTCCTGAATCTCATCCAGTCACATGTGGCAGTTTTAGTAAAGGAAGTTTTGCTGGTAAAAACTCAACATTATTTTGCATTTATAGTTTCTTAAAGAGTTTTCTAAGCTAATGGTGTTATATAAAGAAGCTATAGTCTCTATAGCAGTTTCTATATAGCATGATGTTATATATAAGAGATATACTCTCTATAGCAGTTTCTATATAGCATGAGAAAGTTTATAAAGATGATATAGATGTAAAGCAAAGAGTTTTGTTTTACTATTGTAGACTAAGCTAAGATTTTATTACAGAATCCCTTGGCTGGCTAAAGTACTGTGAAAAAGTTGTTGAAATGAAAGATGGGAAAGTTATTATGGTGACTAGACGAGCTTGTCAAGTTGCTGCTTCTGCTGGTTGTATGACAGAGGAAAAGTAAGTTTATGGCTCACCGTAAAACTTGTAGTAGCCAATGACTTAAAGTAAATGTTGAGATATTTGCCATTAGCTCTAGCTATCCTAAGCACAAGGCTATAGTCCACAACAGAGCATTTCTCCTTTAGAGCTCAGGCCCATTGGCCCACATTGAAATTAGTTGGGAGCAGAGACTGAGCTGTTTTATACTCACTCCACTCTCCAATTCTATAGCCAAATCTTAAGTATAGTAGTAAAAAATTAGAACCAAAGGCTATACTGCAAGCTTTACGGTGTTTATAGATTATGAAATTGTATGAGATAAATTATTTTTTCAATACTTTAGTAATGGAACAACTAAAATGAGTTGCTATTGCCATGATAAGAATATGTGTAACGGCGACCCTGTAGTAGAACCAGGAGCTGGTAATTAAAATTCTCATCTTAATGTTAAACTACTAATTGCTAAGCATCTCTAATTTACTCTAATTTTAGAAGGCTTAAGCTGCTACTCGTGTGAGAACTGCACTGAAGTGAATGCCACTACTCCATTAGTCAAATGTGAGCCACCAGCTGAAGGAAGTCTCGCAAGTAAAATAACAGCAATATTAATTAAGCCCATAAATTAGATCTAATTAGCTGAACTTGTATACTAAGAAATGCTCGGTTGGAAATTGTACTGTAAAACTGTTGCAACATCTAAAGGAAAAAAGATCCAGTCTGTAGATCGATTGGCTTGCCAAGCTGCTCCTGCTCCTGGCTGCTCTTCAGGTTGTTATAATAATTAATTGAGACTTAATTAATTAGTGATTTAATTAAGGAGTTTATTATAGAGCAATATCATGGCATGTCGACAACAACTTGCTACTGTGATGAGAAAGAGTGCAATCGCCCTGTGGAGTTGTGTCAAAATTCTGAAAATATTGACCCAGCTTTAATTGGTAGAACATTTTAAGAAAATTAAAGCCGACAAAGTTATCTATTTTATGGTCTCTATAGGTCGAGTCTAGAAAAGAAGCCAGCTGCAAACTTTGTCTATGTATAATTATCTGTTATGAACGCAGTGTCATTCAATGTGGGCAATAAAATATTATGAGCTTAAGAGAAAAATATATTTGTGTCTTTTCTACTCTATAAATATTTGAGCCTTCAACTCTAAAACAATGGCATCCATTGTAATATTTGTTATAAGCTTGAGCCTTCATAGTCCCTTTTTCTCCAGGCGACTAAAACTGGAGCAAAGTACCTAACATTTTTCTGGTCGACAAACACTTGTGAGAGATTTCCTTGGATCAATGCATTTTAGCATAGGCTTTCGGAATAGCATATGTTTTGAGCTAAACAGAAAATTGAGCGTCAGTTGTATTTTTTCTTTCTTGGTGTGTAGAAGGAGAAAATTTATTAGAGTCGACGAAAGAAATGACTCGAGTTCCAATTTCTAGTAATAAGAAAACTTTAGTAAGGTGAGAAGATTGGGTAATCTCTAATTTAGCTTTTATCAACTAATTTGGTAAGTTGAAGTGCTATTGATTTAAAAAGTGTATAGTACTAAGAAATTATTCTTAAGACGGTCATTAGTTAATAGTAAAATCTTGAGATGTACTCATTATTTTGTAATTTGTATTTTATACAGGTAGCAGTTGATGCACTCATCTCAATCAAGAATTTTTTATACTATAAGTGAATCTATCATCTACGACCATGATGAATTATGATTATGCTATATGGGACTATTACAAACCGTTGCTTGCAGTTCTAAATTTGGTTTTAGGTACGTGCTTCCCATTTTGTCAATTTAATATGTAAAAATTATTAAGCTACCAAACTAATCAAATTTTAATTCTCATTTTTTCAGCTCATCATTTTCATGGGTTTTGATACTTCGTCGACTTCTGCCTACAATGCAAGACTCTAAGATGATGCAGTTTTGTTATATACAATTTTTTGAATGTCTCTTCGCAACAACTTAATCAGTCTTCAATTCAAGTAACAGATTATGTAAGCATAAGGGGCATTTTGTTACTGTAATACTTTTAGGCTATGCTAGAGTATATATGTAAATTTAAATTATTTGGCAAAGTCATCAACTCTTATATAGAATTACTTTAGTGTATAATATGCAAATATGAAAAATATTAATTAGAAGGAAACTAGGAGTAATTAATGAATCATTGCATTGTAGCTAATGGTTAAAATCTTATTGAATTGAAGCGATGTGCCAGGCTAAGCTGCTACATATTAGAAGTTAGAACTTTATTAGAATGTTGTAACTACAATCTTACTTGTTGCTCTTGACACTTTTGTTCGCTCTTAACAAGTTCAGCCTTATGTTCATTTCTACAAACATAGTTTATCTCCTCCTCCAGCTTCAACGAGAGACAGGCATACTATTTTATTATGTGCACTTTCCCATTAATTGTAATTGCTAAATGTAAACGCTATATAATTGAGAGTGAGAGTAATGTCGTAAAATACGTTTGTAATTGCAAACTAAGGAAAAGCGTATATTTATTTGTTACATTAGTTTGTAGTGAGTTAAGAATTTTAAGGCATATTGGTAAATGTGTTAAAATGTAATCAACAGAAAGATAAAATGACAATATATATTTTAGCATTTATTTTTAAATGTGCTCCTGTTTATGAGTAATTATAAAGTGAAAATGTAGCGGGTATGATTAATATCTTAGTTAAATAACTTTGCCTGTATTCTGAAATAATAATTGATTTATCACTTCCAGATTTAAAGTTTGCCTAGAAGAGCAGCTATTTTAATGGTAGTTAAGAATTTCAGATCTCTTATGATATTTCACTTGTACAACCTGAGTAATATATTTAAAAGTCTTGACTTAAAATTGAGCAGATGTGGAATAAATAAATTGAGCAAAATGAGTAGACACTGAAACAAGTGTACAATTTTTCAAGTTTAGCATTAAATTATTATTCATACATTGTCAACTATAAATCGCAATTGCTTAAGACAGCTCTATTATAACTAACTTAATTTCTTTAGCTCTCTTACAGCATATACACAAACGCTGTCAAAGAATTTAAATCTATTAAATCTTACTTTAATTTGTCAGTTTTAAGTAAGCTACTAAATCCCTTTTGCATCTAATACATTTATATACATCATTCAAACGACTATTATTACTTCTTTGGAAATGCTACAAGCAAAGTCACCAATCCATTAATATTAGCATCAACATATTTAAGCATATAGCTATACTCGCATTTTCTCACAGTGCCCAATCTAGTTCCAAATGGAGCTAAGCTTCTCACATCTCTTGAGATTTCTTTCCTCTCATTTTTAGTTTTGATACTATAGATTGTAGATTTGCAGATTTTTACATAGTAAGCTGTAGAATTATGATGAACATTTGAAATAGCTGTAAATATACAAGCTATCCCTGTAAAGCATTCCATACCAGTTACTGGCAGTGCTGACAACTCAATCATATTTAAAGCATGGCCAAGTCGTATTGCTCCAAATATTGAAAAGTTTCCTCCGAAAGCTGATATAATTAATAACATCGGTATAGCTATTAAAAGCTGACTATCGTTATAATGGGCATTGAAGATTTCCCAAAAATGATATCTTTTAATGGCTTGCTGTAATTCTTTTTTGCTTAGTGGAATTTTGCTCCTAAAAGAAAATAAAACTTAAAATTAGTTATATGAAATGTCAAAAATTTAATATGAAGTTACATTTCCAATTTCATCCCTTGACAAATTAGCAACGGTGGAATAGAAGAGTAAAATAAAAAGACAGCAGCAGTAGCAAACATGGAACCTTTGGAAAATATTTCAAAAATCATCATGCCCCAGTAAAAACATTGAAAATTATAAGCTGGAGGAATGGCAGTATACAAAAAACTCTTGTTGGTTGGAAACACCAGAAAAGTGATAAACCCGATAAAAAACCCGGATAGACTCATCACACAGCAAAAGCAGAAGGTCACATCCACCAAAGAGAATTTCCGGGTTTGTTGCCGCTCCAGCGAAATGAGTTGATTGACTATAGCGACAACATTGACATTCTTCAGAATAAAATTCATTTGTATTACTAGACACCCAAAATAAGCCAACATCCAAACTCCGCTGAAAATGATGTCTAAATAATTAATAGTAGTTAATTGACTAATAGAGTAAAGTTGGTACAGCTCGTAGAAGGAATAGAGAGAGAAATGAGCAATGTGTAAATAACACAGAAATGAGGAAGAAGAAATGTTTAGATTTTGAGTGAGAGGATTCCAGCGAATTGGAATTGAGCGACATTTGTAACCTGTGGAAATTATTAGTTTTAGGTATTTTAGTTGAGAGGCAGAAAACATTTTGTGTGCTTAGTTCAGTTACAGAAGTTAGACTGGAAGTGAGTTGGAATTTTGGTTTGAAAATGGTTTTATAATAATATAGACATTTTAATAATAGACTTCCATAAATAGCCTAGTAGAGCTTGCAAAATGGGTAAGTGACTGGAATTTACCGTATGGTTCACTGCGCTATAGGAGATTTTTACCGTGTGGTTTACTGTGTTATATGAGAATTTTAACGTGTGGTCCACTGTGTTAGAGGGAATTTTTCCAAAAGTTTGTTTCCTGGCTAGATTCTCGGAAGGAGTAAAAGACTACGATAATGTTGTGTTCGTTGAGAATCCGGATTTGCAATGCCTCACAAAAGATTCTTCACATTTCTCGAGATTACAAAAATCAGAAGTTCTATATCCCATACACTAACAGTTAGAAATTGCTTTAAATTGTGATAGTTATTTTAACAAGAGACGAGGAAAATATATAATCCTTTACTATAATATCTAATGCAAACCAAAGATTTAGCTATTAAAATAAATTCGTCTACATCGAGCAGGCAAAGTGTCCTTGTAATTTTTGGATGTGTCAACATTTGATTTATATCGACACCTCTAACGCCCGTTCTCAAAATATAGCTCAATATTCTGATGAAATTGTTCTCCTTCAATTATTAGAATTAAACTCACTTTAGTCTAGATAAGCCTATAATCAACACTATAGCCCAGCATTGCATCAATATGAAATTGCATGCTCTACTATAGAAATGAATTAAACGCAAGAAAATCTGATTAGCAAGTTCTTTTATTACACAATTAATTTAATTGTTTTCTATTCATCATAATATACAGTATCTGCATTTGTTGGTGGACCAGAACGAGGAGGTGGAGGTGGTGGTGGTGGTGGTGGACGAGAAGCTGGAGGAGGTGGTGGTGGTGGTGGTTTTGGACGACGAGTTTTGTGAACACGCCAAGGTTCCCATTTTTCGTTATCAGCCTTAGGAATGCACCGATATTTTACCTGATCTGCGGCCGGATTGACTTCTAGATTATAATTGACAAATCTGGAGCCATATGTCAGGACGCAATCTTGCGTGTTACAGCAATCCGGAACACCATCTATATATGAAAATTTTACTTCAAATTGTATCAAAGAAATAAACAGTATTTTACATACCAGCACATCTGGGCACACAGCAGGGCCAATTTGCTCTAAAAATAATAGTGATGTAGCCAACTACAATAAATTAAATGTATAAATTACATACCCATAGCAAGTTCCCACTTTGAACGACTGTCCTGTCTAGAAATTAAAATAATTAATAATTATACTATTTAATTCCAGGTTTAAAATTTATAACCTTAATGACAGAAGCTAGAGTTAAGCAGATGGCTAATTTAATCCACCCCTTCATCTTGCTAGACAATTTTATTTGAGCTCAATACTTTGAGACTAGTAATGGAAGAGTGAGTTGGAGACTTCCTTTTACAAATGATGTCAGTTCATTTTAAATGTATGCTCTAATTTTATCTAGTTCACTTCCTAGTTGATAGAAATATATGTAGCTCTATATATGGATTACAAGCAAAGAGTCGTCTATGCTTCCGCAACTTCTCTTCACAGCTTTGCTCCAGCAAAGACGTGGAATTTTATTTTCTGACAAGAAACCAGAAATGTTGCTCATAGATTATGACATGAGATAATGTTAATTAGTCGTTAATTAATTTTTTTTAATATTGATTGAACTCCCAAATCTTCTTTGCATTGCATAAATCACCCATCCGGAAGTCATATTTTTACTCTGGCACAATTAGCATCACATTTTCTTTCATTTTAAACTTTTCTTTAGTACATCAAATGTTTTTTGAAGTAGCAATGAAATAGCGCAGGGTACTATAATTATTATACATGAAATTAATAATTGTCCTAATTAGTTTCATAGGTGGGAGAAACAATTCACTGGTCTGTACCAAATGCATTTTACTGGCACAGTAGTTCATCCACGCTATATTTTAACAAGTACTAAACTTAATCTTACTCTCATTGGTTTCATCTAATATAGTTCTTTTAATATGGAGCAGCTATGCTCTCTATAGCAGTTTCCATATAACATCATAAGCTTAGATATACTCCACTCTTATAGCACAAAACTTGAGATATAAAATAGCGGTTTAAATTAACTAACCATTTGTTTATAGCTCAGCATCTCATTTATGCTCGCAGCAAGACACATTCACTTTATAAGGATTTCATATCTAGTGGTAGAAATCCCTATAAGACTTTGGTATAGTCTCCATAGACTATAGACAGAACTTTTTACCAGCTTTGTAATTACAGCTGGATTGTAATCGGCCTACTTAAGCTGAAGAAATGTGTGGAAGGAATAAAACCTGTGGTTCTCGAAACGAAACGTGACCCAACTTTACGTGCTGGCCCTTCAGTTCTCATTTTAGGTTTTGACAAACTTGGAGGTTCAACTTTAACCTCATCCTTCTTCTCAAAATTTAGTAAAGGCAGTAGAGGTGAAAGTACTCAAAAACTTAAAATGCTCAAGACTACCAGTGTTGTCTAAAAATGCTTGTAAACGTAAAGACAAAGATTTGTTGCCATTTCCCCTGTTCTGTGTTAAAGGACAGTCTTCTGATTTTTGCGGAGATCATGGTGGACCTGTTTTATATTATAATGAGGAAGAAGGGATTCATAAGCAAGTTGGGATTAGTTCCTATCATAGTGCTTTTATGAAATCTACTAAAACTGAATATGGTAGAATTGCTGGTAAGCTCAAATGTCGATTTTAGTGGATACAGCTATATATGAAATTACGTAAGGAATTTTAAATTTAGATGTGTATCCCTGGATTAAAGAAACTATTGAGAAAGATGACAAATGTGACGATTCTCACAGTGTCTGAAGAAGTGATAACTTCAATTGAAGAAGAGCGTAAAGGAGAAATTGAGTTGTAAATTTTTGTAATACTGATTAAAATGTCATGTATTAAAATCAACTTGTCAACTTCTCAAGTGTTTATCACATCAAACAACTTTTACACATTAAATTTAATACGCAACTGACAATTTACTTTAATATTGAATTCCTTATCTCTCTTTACTCTATGGACATCTGTTAGGTTCGTAATAACATGGCACTTCACCAATAGGAACACATCTTTTTTGCTCACCCGAAAAATGCATTCCCATTGGACAACAGAAGGCCCAGAAATTCCCATTGACACATTGATAAAACTTGCTACAAAAAATGGGATGAGGAAATAGTCCATCTTGCTCACAACTAAATGGCTGTTGGTAGCTTACTACAAGGTTGTCCATTAGGCCCCAATATGAAGTAGAAATTCCATCAATTTTATATCTTGATAGAATTATCCAAACTTCCTGTGTAGCAATAAACATTAAAAATCAAGGCTATATTCCTAACCTATAAATCTTACTGTGTAAACTTTGTCAGTGACACGAGTGGAAAAACCATGTTGCCAATGAGTAAAGTTGGTTAATTCATACTCAGAAAAAGCGCCGTCGGCCGTCCATTTGTAGAAACTAACAGAAAATCCATTATTTGCTGCGACATCTATTCCTAGAGAAACTAAAGGGTCGCCATGATGGGAAACTGAGATATTGAACATACACCAACTCGAACAACTTGAAGTCCAAAAACCTTCTCGTTCTGTTGTATTTAATGATTGAGTCACTGGGCAATCGTCATTGAAATTAGATAGCAATTGTCCATAAGAACAATTTGTTGTTCCTAATCCAAGACTTTGGAATTCAGCCCATGACCTCCAGTCGGTTATATTGTAAGTGTCAACAAGTTTTTCTGAAGCAGAGACTAGCAAAAATGTTTGAAGGAGGAAAATTGGGATTAGGAATATAGGCTTATTCATTGTAGTGTGGGCAAATGAGAATGAGAGTAGGAGTCTGTGATAAGGAGAAATAGCAACTGATTGAGATTTGTGTTGAGATTCTGTATTTATTATTGCGTGATATGGTAATGATATTTAATTGGTAATCAGTAGACTGAAGTGATGATAAATTTGTTTAGTTGTGTTGTAAGGTTGATAGGCTGATGTGATGTTGTATACAATTGAGACGATTGCATAAGCTTGAGTTTAAGGTAGTGGCAAAGCATGCTCGTTAGAAGCTCGTGGTTCCTGGTTCGATTCCTAGTTAGATCACCTCCTCTGCTGCGTTTACCCCATTAAGACGTAACGTGGTTCATGAAGCATCATAGATTTTGCTCAAATTTATCTAAGTTCAAAATATGATTTATACTAGTTTTATGAAATAGTAGCTCGCGCATCTCTTTCTAACTCTCAAAATTTTAATTTTAAACTAAAATTTTGAAATTTTTGAAGGCAATTTGTGACAATTTGTGATAAGTTGGGAATATTTTATTTCAAAATTTGGAGAATTTGAAATAAAGGTGCGAGCTACTATTTCAGTAAACAAGTCGCTTTGCGTGAAGACCGTAAAGAGAGCTTGGTTCAGTATAAAATAAATTAATCTAAATAATATGAAATGCCATGAAATGATGGTGAAATGTCAATTTGTTTTCAACTTCTAATATTGAACGAGACACAATGTCTGACACAATATGAAAATTTAAAATTGAGCGGAAAGTTCTAACGGCCAATTGTGAATTAGTTCAAAATTTTGAACTAATCTTTCGGATTAAAGTATCGTATCTGTTCGGATACTGGTAAATTATTGCAAATTATGAATCCTTATTTTTTGTACTTAATTTACATATAAGTTTTGTTTAGTTATTATTTGCTTTTAATGGTGAAAAAATGAAAATAAAAATACATATGACTGTATACGATAGTCGATGGGAGGAGTTAGAGAGATTATAGTAACCTTCTCTAACTAGTGTAAATTATATTTGCGTAAATTTGAGCAAAATCTGTGATGCTTCCTTAACCATGGTACTCCTTATAAGGGAAATTTGCCGGATAATTAACTGCAATTTGTAAACCAAGCTAAGGCATATGGAAATCAATTAAATGTAAATAGACTCAGAAAATTTCTTGAAAAAGTTAATATCATTATTAGTGCAATGATCCAGTAGCTGACTTATGTTATTATTATTTTTGTCAGCTAAAATCTGATGCAATTAGAGAAACCTTTGAAAGTTGTATGTCATGTCAAAAAATTGTTTACTAGGTTTACTCTGCTTTTGCAACAAAAAATATATTTACCGTTACATAACTTTGGTCAGGTTTTTTACATGTCGAAATTGTTGTCAATCTATTTTAACAGCACGCCTTTTTCTCTTTTAAAAACTTGGAAACATAAAAAATTCCATGATGTATTCAAATGTAATATATAATGCGTCTGTAAAAATATTTTCGTTTTCACTGGCAAAGGTCCCTTAAAATTGTGAACAACTCAAAATGAAACATCTCTTAGAAAAATTGTATCGTTTTTTAAAACATTCACTTATTTCAACTACAAAAGGTTGTCCAAATCATTTCAAATTTAGTTTGGGACTTGACGGTATTTTCTGTTTGCTACCATTCCAATGGAATTATTTAGAATCTAGAGTTGTTGCTCTAAATGCTCAAAGAAATCTGATTTTTAAGAGCCAATTAGCTCTCTTGATATTTTTGCAGGGATTCAAGCTTGGAATTTATATCAATGATAAATTCATTCTCTCTGCTAAAACATCTGAACCAATTTTTGTCACTTTTTTACAACCCCTATTTTTTACAGTGTCCATTTATGGCGTTGTTGTCCATATAAATAATATTATTTATCAAGACGAAGTGATTACTACTCTTAATGTTAGCTTGAAGTTGCGGGAATATTATAGTAAGTTTTTTTCAAATTATAACATATTTAATTCTTTAATATATTGGAGCAACCTGGCATGAAATCAGAACCAAAAATTCATATTATATGGCTATTTAAATAATTATTAATAAAAATATGAATAATTTTATTAATTATGAATATAATTTGATTAATATTTAATTACACTAGCTATTTTAATAATATTAATTATGTGTTATATATTAGATAATAATTCAGAAATATATAAATAATCTTATTAATTATTAATATTAATTATTATTTTTTAAATTATTAATTAATAGAGCGAGAATTCCGACTGCATAAAGAATTTACGCTATCAGAAATCCTTTGGATTTTAGTTAGCATTACAGCTTACATGTCATTTTGTCAAGGGATTCTTCTCTTATATCACTCTGGCTCTATAATTGACATCTATTTCTACTTTACTGGAATTCGTTCCTCAATTTTGAATTTGTTTGGCGCTATTTTAGATTGCTACCTTTTTGGAATAAGCAGCGCATCATCAATTGTTTTCATAACAGTATTATTGGGAGATAATGCTCTCATTGCTATTCTTACACTTCGGCGTCTCAAGTAAGTTTAAAATTTAGTTTTTTTGTTAAATCTATATATATATTTTTTTTCTATGGATTTTTATATAGAGATTTCCCAATGAGAACTGAACAGCAACGCCATCTAGCATTTGCTCACTTTTCAAAAATTCACTTCCTTTTCACTCAAACTATGCATTGCACTCAAAAGGTTAATATACCATGTGCATTTTTTCACAGCTTTATTTTGTTCGTTGCCATTTTGTACTTACTCCTCGTCCTTCTTCTCAGTGGTAGACCCTTGCTCTTTACAAGCTTTGCGGCATTTCTAATTTCTAATTTGCCAATGAGTCTTCGACTTTTACATGGTGCTTACAACATTACTGAAGCCTCCATTCAAGTCTTAGATGCTCTGAAAAAATCCAGAAAATCTAGTGTAGAAAATAGAAAAATGCTACAAGCTATTAAACCTTTCTATGTACCTGTAGGAATATTTTTTATTATTGATAAGCAAACTGCATTGCATGTGGCAAATAACATTGTTAATCAGTTTACAAGTCTTGTGTTAACATTTGGGATTAAGTAATGCAATAATTAATATAGGGGAATAAACATTAAATGTCAAACTGGATTTTAAGCTACAATACTAAGTTATCATTATACAAGATAGAAAAATACTTTAGTTTGGTTAACCACTTAAAACGTTTTGTATTGTAGAAAAATAAAAATGGCTACAATATATAAAACTAGGAATAATTCAACGGCGTACTCAATGAAGCACTTGAAATGTTATTTGCTTTAGTAAGAAACTTGAGCTCTGAAGCATGCATCAAAAATATCACTTCAGCTCATAAGAGCGTTCAAAATGCAATCAAGCTAATCGATTTTGTTATACTTTCTCTACAGTAAGACTACAGCTTTCTACCCTGTAACATATTAGCTATGTCACCGTATGACAATATTATACTTATCTTCTTACTTCTTACTACAAGTTCCATAAGTTCCATTGTACCGCATTGGTGTTCTATTCACCTTTACAATTACAACAACGCTTCACCTCAACTCTCTGAGGAGCTAATTTTCAAAAAATTCTTTCAAAATATTCCATGGATAATTCACTATGACTTTCAAATAACAAACAGTACAATTTATACACCATCTCCAGAAATGCAAAAAGAGTCTAGAAAACATTGCGGAATTTACATTGGCGTTGAGCCAATTTTAGAACACGAGTTAGCCCACTTCTTGTCGCTGCAATTTGGCAAAGCGTCTGGCAGCGTTTTGCATATGAATTATGAACAGTATAGATCTCTCTATCTGCTAATTTATAATTTTTCAAACACTATATCTGACGTTGTAGACACTTTAACATTAGTGAGGATCTTTGCAGACTCTGATGTACAAATTATTCTATGGCACATTCCATTCGGTTTTAACTTTGACTTTGCATATATAGGATGTGCTTGGTGTCACAAAAGTGGCGTTACTTGGCATCAAATTCCGCCAGGTCAAGATATCCTTGGTTCAGAAACTAAACAATTTTGGTGGCGCCTCAATCAGCAGCTTAATAAGCATTCTGTTCTTGTAGACCATATTGCATTTAACCCATGTATGAATCTCAAGTCTAGGTCGTTTCTAGTTCCAGAAAGTTGTGGGAGATTTAATGACAAATTCTTGCCTATGTACCATTTACTATTAAGGTATAATTTCACTCCAATTTCTGCGACAAAAAGCGAAAATCCAGCGAGTAGAATTCGAACATCGAAAATTTATTTCGATTATTCACTTCTAAATTGGGAGGTTTCAGTTTTAGATCCTCAGAGTTGGACGCCAGGAGATTTATCTAAAGTTCATTTATTTTACTGTGGAGAAAAAGGAAAAGAAACCGCAGCTTTTTCCATGTGGACGGATTCATTTTCCTGGGAAGTTTGGCTACTATTTCTAATCGCTATACCTATCTGCATTCTGATTGGTCGACTTGTGCAAAAGGAACCAATAGGATTTCAGGATTTTGTTACTAGAGTCTGTGCAGTTCCTCTGCGTCAAGGTCTTAATTCTATTTCATGGATTGACTTGATTTTAATTTTTTGTTGCCTATTTGTCTCAATTGAGTATGAGAATTATTTCCGATCAGAGATTTTACTACCATCACCACCAGATAGATATGAAAATCTCCAGGATTTACTAAATGCAGGCTACAAAATATGTTTCTGGAACCAATCTGGAATTATGTCTATTGAGAAGGCTCACAAGTGGCTATTTCTCCAAAATGGTGTCAATTGGATGGATCACAGAAATTATTTCGAATTTTATTTGAATCAGGATGAAGCAGCGTCATGTGCATTAGAGTCTGAGAAACGAGCTATAGATATAGAAGAAAAATACCTTTCTACATGGCGCTCTGATTCAATTACAATTGGTAAAGAATGCTACACTATGAAGACGCATTATGCTTCTGAAGTAAAGTACTTATATTTTAAGTACCATTTTAATAAGATTTTCACAGAAGAAATGCAATTAGCAAGTCAGGCTGGATTACTAAACTTCTGGAGGGGATTAAATTTATATTTTGGGGAAACTAAATTGCGTAGAGTTGTTGAAATATATGAGTATGCTAAAGCTAAGCCAAAATATGTTACAATGGATTCTATTTTGTCAAGAAGTATATTTGTTTATTTTCTTAACTTGAGTGTTTTCATAGCACTTGTCGTCTTTCTTTTTGAATGTAAAGCTCTTGCTTCGAAATTAGGGCTTGCATTAGTTCAAGTATTGTGTAAGCTAATAGAATATTTATTTTATAAGTACTAAAATAAGGATACATAGTAATAATGTGAGTTAAATTTAATAAGCGTGTTTGCCTGCAAGAACTAAATGCTTTCTCTTAATGAATGCATTTTCCCTTTAAAACTTACTCTACGCTACTTTCACCATTATAAAGTGGGGCAATGGGCGACAAAAACTTTAGATAAATGTGCGCTACTGTGTCATACATTAAGAAGGATTTCTGATAGCAACAAATACACTAAACGTAACAATTATAGATTTTATGGCGACAAAAGCTACTTCATTAAATGACATTATATATATCAAATACTATCAGTTGCTCTTAATAGCAGTATGAATATAATAATAATTGTTATTTACATATACTTCTTTTACGTATAAAGGTGATTTACGCTTGGTGAAAATTGACAACTATTATCCAAATTAAGTTTACTTAGGCTATCAGAAGCGTTTATGCTATGATATAAAATATATTTTGAAAATTTTCCTCACGTCAAACTAAAATGACTTTTTCAAAGGTATAAGTGGCCAAAAGCTCTTCAATATATTTTCATTACTAGAGTTGCTAGCATTCACTTTTTTTATTCACTTTACAAAATGTACGTCATTAGCAATATAAGATATTTTCATTTGCTAACAAACATACAAGCTCAATATTTTGGTGTTCCCATAATTTACACTAATGAGAAATTCTCTGTGAATAAAAGCAAATCTCAGATAATATTTAAAGCTGTTTACATAAGTAGCATTAGCTATTTCTTGTATAATATTTATCAGCTTGTTAGAATATTTCGAGGCCAAGTATCAGAAGGAGTTTACATTAATACAATTTTATGTGGACTCTGGGCAATATTTAATTCTGGTGGTGCATTGGTTCAATTAAGTATTGTTAAGAATTGTGATGAAATCTGCCAAGTTCTCAATCAACTGCTTTGCCACAAATTGAAATTTTTGACTGAGGAGAAAATCAAGTTACCAAAAATATTTGATGTATTTGTCATTTGTTGTGTTCTTATTGCTGGCTCTGCAGGACCACTAGCAGCATTTTTGTTTCTGGGGTTTTCAAAATCTAATGCCTTTTTCTATTATATGATCCCTGAAAATTTCAAGGGAGTTTGCATTTTTATGGTATCGTTGGCTTTTGAAGTTTATACTAAAGCTGCTCTCTTTTGCCCTGGAGCATGGGTCAGTTTTTATCTATATATAATTAATTAATAATTATTATATTTATATCTATATATTAATATTAATTATTTTGAATAAATTTAGCTTGTGACCTACGTGATAATTTCGCCATTATTGATTTCAAGATATCTGAACGACGAAAGGTAATATTATTTTATATAGATTCCTATTGACGTTTTCACCCATTCAATTTTCACATATATTTCTTGCTTATAACAGACACCTATGTAATAATCTGATTACATATATGAGAATGAGAAGATACAGATCTCTGAAAATTCTAACACTTTACTACAACGAGAGTTTGCTCAAGACATTCCTTCCTGGAGCTTTGATCTGCTTAGGCTTGTCATCAATCTGTTGTACATTTGCAACTCTCCGACTATTTAAAAATTTTACTCTAATGGAAAAAATGACAGTGCCCGTATTTGCTATGGAAGGTTATATTAATTCTATTGGCATATTTGCGACAGCATCAACAGTATATTATTCTTCAACTAAATTATGTCATGATATTCAATCAAGAGCTCTTGTTGGAAAATATAAAATTGCTTTACGTCGAGATGTCAATAGCTTAACTGCCTTTGGTGTGAGAATTGGTACTGTAACACATTGTGAGTATTGTTATATGCTCAAGTTCCTTGATGCTGTTGTTAGTGGTATTGTTAGTTTGCTCGTAGCATTTTCATAGTGTTGTATAAGTTATATCTTAAGCCTTATATCTCTTATAAACTACATTATAATAAATTAAATGTATTAAAATAAGTGCACATTATGACACTTAATCAAATTGAATCGATAAGTACAAAATGCTATAAGTCACAATAAACGGCAGATGCTATTATTTACTTTGCCATTAGCTTAATGAGTCAATCTTTTATATGCATTTCGTGTCTCAGTTATTAAGGCGTATCCATAAAAACTGTTGCAGCAAGTGGAACGTAATTTAGTAAAAGGGTCGATAGATCAATATCCAATTAATTTTATAATGAAACTTTGAGATCCAAAAAATATCGTTGGCTCATTCGCAATATATGGTTATTTCTGCTGAGTTTCTACTGTTGCTCTACATAAAGCATCATGTCAAAAATAAAAAATTGGCGACCCAATACACCTCACTCAACAGTCTTAACAACTATAAGCAAAAATGAGGAGTGTGACAATAAAGAACCATTGGAGAGCAAATATCTCAGTTTCTTCTTCACGCTTTGCTACCATCTTGGAATGTCACCATACTATTTCAAATGGAATTCCTCAACAGAGTCTTACGATTTAATTACATCACGCTGGAGAAGAGTACTAAACATTTTATGTGCAGGTTTAGTTTGCGCTGATTATTTTCCGGGTATTCGTCTCTTTCTAGCTGCAGAGTCAACTTTTAAGCAAAGTTATTTTATTCTTCTATTTGGATCTGGATTCCTGATATTTTTCTCCTGGTCTTATTTGACTATGTTTAAATCACAGTGTGAATTAGTGGGCCGACTTTTTGAAGAGAGTGGCAAATATTTTACAATTTTTGGCTCACGGATGAATTATGAGAATAATAGAATTAAGGTTTAGATATTATATTATATTTTTAAAGCACTATAAATTATATATGCTAATGTAGTATTGCCTTATAGGTAAATTTAATTGTGGTCCTAATTATGTTTGGCATTGTTATCATAAGAGAAATATCTGGAATTATATCTACAGCAGAAAAAATTGGGTCTGGCTCATTGCAAGCTATTCTGAGCACCAAACTTCATTCCTACTATTCTATTGGCTACGAATTAAATCTAGCGATTTTGATTGGTCTAGAAATTCTACATTCGTACCTAAAACTTTGTCACATGATTGTAAATCTTTTAGTTGCGATTGTAGCAATTTACTTTTCAAAGTTAACCGCCCATTTTGCTTCTTTACTTAATGACAATTCAAAATCTGTTGAGCGGGTAAGTTTAAAAATTTTAATGGTCGCAGGATTTAGGATAGCTTACTATCTAATTGTTAAAATTGTTAATTTAGATCATGGCAGCATACCTACAACTAAAAATTATAACGGACCTAATCAACGAATGCTTTGGTTTCTCTACAATTGTATTTATGTCACAATCGATGCATTTTGCGTTGGGATTTCTCACGAAAACATTTGGTGCAATGGCCGCTAGTGGACTATTTTTTCAAGCAACGTATGTGGCCTTATTTGTATTTACTTATGTCAAAGCTGCTTCCGGCAATCAGCAGGTACTTAATTAAATATTGAGACGCATGTTCTTTGAAATTTCTTCCTTCTTCCGTTCTTAGATGAGCAACCTTATAAAATGGATTCACAGAGATGACAATTATACAAAATTGACATCAGCTGAATTAAAATTATTGCTATATGAATGCAATGCTAATTCAATTGCTTTAAATGGGCTCGGATTCTTTAGTATAACGTATTCATTCTTGGGCTCTGTAAGTACAAAACTTAATTAAACTTTAGAGCTATAAGCTATAACATTTGTACTTTGGGTGTAGATGTTTGGTCTATTTATCACATTTGCTGTTATCGTGATGCAATTTCCACAGTAGTGTGAAGAATGCATAAATGCAATTTGAATACAAATTAAAGCGTTGTAATCTCATGTGAAGATCTAATGTATCCAAATCATTAAATAAAATTATTTTTAATAATTTCCCTTCTTAATCAATTTCTTCTATCCCACAAATATTCAATTTCCATGCAATTCTTCCTTTACTATACGTAATGACGTACAATATTTTATATTAACACCAAATTCAACATTTACTGACAACAATATAAATCTTTTTTTTCATACTCTCATAAATCTACAAAATTTAACTTTAATATAATACAATGCTATATCACTTTTTCTTCTTTTTAAACATCTCTTCAAAATTATTTTAACTAGGTGGGCGTTTGCCACAATGATGAGTTTGATAATGTTCAACCAATTCTGATTCAGCACTAGAGACAAATTTACAATTGATAACCTCACATTTACCACTCTTCCTCTCATTCTCATGAGTTTTTTCATGCGTTCTTAACGTATCTGCTCTTGTCGAAGCATAGGTACATCTTTGACATCGAAATGACTTCTCCAGCTTATGAGCTTTTTCATGACGTCGAAAAGAACTGGAGTAATTTGTTGAGAAGCCACATTGATTACAAACATATTGCACACTCCCACTTGCTGTCAATGAAGCACCTGGTGGCAATCTTTTTCTCCTACCAATTTGCCCAGAGCAATGAGCCTCTTCTTCATTGCAATCCTCAGCTAGTGGATCTAACAAACCACCAATTCATTTTCCTAAAATCTCTAGCATTAAATATTTTACCATCAATTGGCTCCTCAACGTGTTCCTCTGTAAATATATTGTTGGCAATGTTGAGTGGATAAGGAACTGTGACAATGTTATTCTCTCCAAGGAACTTCACATCATTATCTTCATCATTAGCAAAAGTCTCAATGTCTCCAGTTGACAGTTCTGGAGTAGTTATAGTATTAGAGTCTGGAAAAGAAATGTAAATTCATATAACGTAATCTTATATGCTTCTCAATATACAAAAAAATTCTTACTGGTGAGACTCTTGTTGGTAGCAACAATTAAGTCAGTGGCATTTGATTGTTGAGTCAGTTGTGAGTTGGATGTCAGCTGAGCAACTTTTGATGCTAAGCTCTGATGAATTTGTGTCAGAGTGACAATTGATGAGTGAAGCTTGGCTAACTCATCTTGGATTTCTAGTAGTTCGCTAGCCATTTTGTAACAGGAAGTACTAAAAGGAATTTTGTATTAGAGGGAAGTTAATTGTAAAGAGATTGTTGTTAAAGAGAGAGAAAATGTGAAGGAAAAGTTTTGAGTGGAGGTTTTCCCAGAAAGGAAGTTGGTGGCTACTAATTGCCAGTGGGGAAGATGAAAAGAAGGTTGGTTCAAAAGTCTCAGTTTGCCTCAAGAGTTGTAACAAATCGTAATTGCTGTGCTTTATAGCTAATGACACTCACTCAATGAATCAATGCAAGACTTACTAACTTAATTTTTGCTTTAGAAAATATGAGCTTACTTATAGAAATTATATTCGTAGATCATTTTAGCTTGGGAGTATATATGCCACAAAATAAATTAAGAGTAGAGCTCTCTCATATAAAGTTTTACATTGCGTTTTATTTGCCTTGTAAACATACCATTGTCAACATTATAGGCTATTACAATATTTTAGAGAAAATATACTTATTCTGCGTGAATGATTTGTAGACGAATGCTAATACAAGCTACACACTAATCCATCATCACTGTTGTATTTATTCATAATCTTATTAACTATAGTTATCTAAAATCTTAAGTTATTTTCTTTAGAGTGGTTTCTTACTGTCTGAGATATTTTAAGCTAACAAAATTTTGTACAGGACAGAAATAAGAAACGTTTAGTATAATCAAATGTGATCTGACACTGTAATAAAATAATATCATAGAGTAAAATTATATGTAGCTAAATTCTTCTAGATTTTCATGCTTGGCTTCGTTCTATACTACAATAAACCTGCAGCTATGATTTCTAGCACTATAATACTTATTTTAGTTATAACAAGTTCATGAATCATGACTGCATGTCTTTTTAATTCATTCATCTTAGAGAGTCTTGAATCCAAATGGTACAAGAGTGAAAAAGTTTTAGTCAGCCACTATCTCAGTTAATTGGCTGGAAGTAAATTAAATACACAGTTAGTTCAACCGATAATGACTCTTACAGAATCTAATGTGCTTCTTAATTTAAAATGAATACCTGACGTTTATTCCTCTTTTGCTTCTCTTAATTGCTCATATTTATATTTCACGTTGCCCACTAATACCAATATAGATAGGCTAATGCACTAAAAGCTAACGAGTCTAGCTAACGCTAATGTAGTCGATGTCACAACATTATTAAGAAGCTGGCTAATTAAATTTTAGAAAATTAAAAATATTTGTGGTGTTAACTGAGGACGATCTGATGTGTGTGCCATGCTTACAAAATGGCGAATCAAATGAAATTTTAAGATAGACTCTCTCTTGAGAGAGAAATATTATGGATGTTGTTACGGCGTATTTGATTGGCTCTTGATGACGTAATTTCTCTATAAGGTGAAGGAAGAGCAACAAAATCAGAGCTGGTTATATAACAACCCTTTAGTCTATAAAGTTTCCAAATCTCCTATTCTGATGCTGATAAATCAATTAGAAGCTCTACTGCTTTGGTCATTTTTAGTAGTTAAAAGAGATTTGATGAATTGTGCAGATGAACATCTTAAGAGCGGAGAAAGTAGTAATGAGGGAAATTAAATATTGTCGGTCGTTAGGAATTGAAGCGATGTTATATAATGTCAAGTTAGCTGCTGTGTGTAAATAGGGTTGAGTCTTACTCTTCTAAAATTCTTTTTCTTATAACTAAAAGATAGGAGATTATATAACTAACGGTTAGAGCTTTGCAGAACAGCTTTATATAGAATGAGTTATATTTTTAACATTATAGAAGATAGCTGTAGGAATTGTTTGTTTGCTTTGGTATGTTTAATTACATAGCTTCCAAAACATTATTTCTTCCATTGACAAATCGCATGACAGGCACTAGTCCATTTTAAGTCACGAACAGATTATATATACTAAAAACTTGTGTCATTGAATAACCTTTGAAAATCGTAAGAGATCATGATGAAGTGTGCGTGTGCTATTCATTCCATTTTGTTTTGCATCTAAAAATGTATATAATAACATATGCATAAAATCTCTATTCTATACTGATTTGTTTGTTGAGTGCTGAAGAAGTAAATTGTATTACTTTTTCCTTCTAAATCAAAGATGAGGCTCGTTAACTTATTTCTGATAATACTGCTGTCATCATTGGTTTGCTCAGAAACTATACGTGAGAGACTATATTTAAAGATTTAAAATATATTCATATTATTAGTATTTGATTTTGACCAATTTTATTTCCAGCTAC
Source organism: Oncopodura yosiiana (assembly GCA_009869805.1). Classification (NCBI taxonomy): domain Eukaryota; kingdom Metazoa; phylum Arthropoda; class Collembola; order Entomobryomorpha; family Oncopoduridae; genus Oncopodura; species Oncopodura yosiiana. The sequence continues at coordinate 29,092 of VCNE01006278.1, forward strand.
GGAGCTACACACCATTGCAATGAACAACAAGAATATAACTCTATTGAAATGGTCGGTTGGCACTATGGTTTTTCTTCCAATAAGATCTTCTTGCAGTAGCTACGATTGCAAAAGTGACTGTAAGCTCATGTTTGGCTTTAGTGGAATTTGCTCCAGAGTCGATGACTATTTATGTGTGTGCACCAGCGTTAAGGATGAGTAAACCTCAGAAATTATTGTATGCAATGTCAAGTAAATAGAAATTATTGTACTAAAGTGTAAATAGAATTTTGATACAGAACACATCATGTTTATTTGCATTGTGTAGTGCTATAGTGAGATAGCACATTTATGTCTATTTTCTGTCAGATCACAAATTTTATTTATATTTATTGCTGAAGAAGTGCGAAGTTTTTGAAGCTCTTTAGCATTTGTGTAGTTAGTAGAATTGATGAATTCAAGAGCACAGTCAAATTCATGAGCAAAGGTCTAATGCTATTGTCGTATGAATTGATATGAAGAAGAGTAGACCACAAATTGCAAATTCATTTAATGCAGTCGTCATTCTCAATAGTTTGAAAGGCATTTGCTATATAGGTGTGCAAATTGTACTCAACAGTTGTATATACTAAAGGAAAGAGTAGAAAGGGGATTTACGCTTGTCAATTTAATATTGTAGAAAATAGTATTTCCTGCAGTGGCTTGTTATCATATTTATTAACACATGACACATGTTTGTGGCTTGTGAAAATTTTCCTTCTCGCCAATTTACTAAAGTGAACATTGGCAAATAGTCCAAAGAAACATTTTCCCCATCCTGTTATTGTGGCAACTGTGTAAACGTAAATATAACAATATCCAAGCTTAGAATTTCATCGTCTATCTCCTCCTTATCGAAACTCAATTGTGGCCTAAATGAATTCTACTTAAAGTCAATTAGTAAACCATAAGATATCTTAAGTGTGGTCTAAAAGTGATTAGCAAAAGTTATTTAAAAGCAATTAGTAAACCTCACCCAATTTACTTCTCTTGCCTTCCTTCAAAATGAAACTTGTTGGAATTCTACTCGCTCTGTGTTTCATTTTTGTCCAAAATTCCAGTGGAGCTGATTGGACGTCTTTTCAAAATGCTCATGTACTCGACCCAGGTAAAACTCTAATACACATACTTCTAGGTTCATCCTAATTTTTGATTACAGGCTCGAATAAAAATTATAATAGTTGGTCAGCAAAGGATTGGGTACAATTGATGTATACCAGAGATAAGAACAACAATGGTCCAATTCATCTTTATGACAAATCTATCAATTCTGTTGTTGTCAGCAGTCCAACAGCCATTGAGCAATCGTTCCTAAGCTTAAAATCAGTACGAAAAAAATTCTTTAATATACAAATTTCTGCTCTAATGAACTAATGGCTCATATTTTTCTTTCCAGTTTGATGCAAGAAGAAACATGTACTGGAGCGACAAAAAATTACTCACTTATATAATCAGATTTGTTGGCAATGGATCAAATCGTCGTCGTCAAGTTCTAAAGTGCCCACCAATGTATATCGTTGCTGCATTACGTAGTGGGAAACCCGTTCATTTTGCTGGATTTGATGAAAAAATTACTATTAATTATCCAGGCAATCTCCAGTCACCAATTAATAAATGCTCCAGCTTGGGTTATGTCTCTTAATTCTTCTTTAAATCTTAAATGCATAATTTGATGCTAAGAAATATTTTAAATAAACTTTTTAAATGGTGACAATAAGTTTTTAATTGGCTTTAGCATTTATTCATTTCACAGTTTATACCATATTATTATTATTAATACAAGTATTACATTATATAATCTACGCAATAAGTTTAGCCATATCTCCCATTCCCATTTTTGCCAATTGCTCATTCATATCTACAGGAGGTGCTGCTGAGCCTCCTCCACCACCACAAGGATCTTCTTCACCTTCACTAATAGCTACTCCAGAAGCATTGGCACTGGTTCCTCCTTCAGCCTTTGAGTTTTGTGCTGCTGGACCTCCAGTTTTACTTATTGCTCCACCACTAGCTTTAGAATCTCCTTCAGATTTTGCTTCACTGTTTTGAGTTGCAGCAGCTAAGTCAAAAAATTGTATATAGAGAAATTCATTTGAAATAATTATGATCTAGTTACCTCTTCTGGCTATTGCTATTCCAGTTGATTCAGCACTCTTACAACCTAGAATATTAATTTAGAATTTTAGTATTAGAGTTTTAAAGACTATCTATCACTACTATGGTTAGCTTACTAAATTGCATGGAGTAATGGAAGACTGGAGAATTTCTTTCCAGAGTCACTTAAGTAAGATTATCAGCTTAAGAGGAAGTCTAGCATACAAATCTTAAGCTTATGGACTAATTTGCTATCCTTAGTAACAAATCATTTATATCTAAGGATAGCGCATTACTCGATAGGCTTCAGATTTGTATGCTAGACTAACTCTCTAGCTGATAATCTTACTGGAGTGATTCTGGAAAGAAATTCTCCAGTCTTCCATTACTCCATTGGAATTTGGTTGTGTTTTTCAAAGTATAGTTATAGGTATAGGTTTATACTAACCTTTGGCTTGGGAAGATTGTACTGCATTGTCACCATTGCTGGCTTTTGCAGCTCCACTAGCTTTAGAGTCACCTTCTGATTCAGCTTTTGACTCTTGAGTAGCAGTACCTCTTGAGACTCTCTCCTAATTAAAAATTTGGTTTAAGAAATTATACAAAATATGAATATTAGATATATTAAATGGTTTGAATTTTCTTACAAGAGGAAGTGAATGGGCGACAGCTGCAAAAGCCAAGAGAAAAACTAAGGTTAACTTCATAATTGAAATTTAGAATTTTTAACTATAGTAAAGAGGAAGATGAGAAAATGAAAAGTGAGATTGCAATGGATGCAAGTCTACGGATTATATTTATGGTGTTGAGTAATCTAGTTTAGTAGCATAGATAATCTCTGCATCATTAGTGCTTATAGAAAAGGCTAATTAGCCTTCAGACTAATAAAGAAGTAATTAAGAGTGGACATAATTAAAATGAGATTAGGTGTAAACTAGTTTTAGTGTGGAATTACCGAAATAGAAATAGACTGTGTATAGCAAGTATGTTAATGACTTAGATTAGAAAAGTGACGAGACTTGATTATTTAAGACTCATTATATAATTATGATGCAATGAACAGTGCTATGACATATAGCGTTTATACAATGCTTTATATGCTATAGACAAAATAGTAACACATTGGGTTAGGTGAGGTTAGTTTTAACCTTTGGTTTGATACGATGATAAATTATAACATGACATTTTAATTAAGCTATCAAAACCTTGCTCCATATTATATTATCACGTATCATTTTTATGCTAAAAATCTAAACCAGTACGAATATTAAACTCATGAAATTCAGAGATCACAAAATGTATTTTATTCAGAGCTGGGCAAAATACTCAAGTTCAAAATACTAAATACAAAATACAAATACTCTAGCT